>JAZGTI010011840.1:0-16257 GCA_036877585.1 Botia kubotai | reverse complement strand
CAATAAGACCCAAGGGCACCAGGCAGAGTCAAAAATCAGACTAACCCAGACAAAAAAGGCAGGGATCTCAGCAACACAGCCAGGAAGTTTGGCCACACCCTCTGCCCACAACAGGCAGAGAACTCCATCTAACATGAATGGAATTCTGGGATAGCAGCGGGTCTTGAAAACTTGAGCGCAAAGGTCTCAAAATGCTTTCTCGTAACAAATGTAAACAAACAACTCTGCTGTCAATTCCAGAATCCCACAGACATCAGACAGATGGAGTGAGGGGGGGGGGGCAGACAAACGAACAGACGAGACAAATGGGAGAAACAGGCACACAGGGTGCATTGGGACCCATGCGGCAGCAGAGGTCAGATACCTTCAGCGTGCTCTGCAGGATGCGGAGATGATGCAGCTTGTCATTTAGCTGCGGATCGTTGCAACGTCGGATGAAAAGATGTTTGTACTCCAGACGAGTGGAAAGGCGGTGCTCACCAATGGGCGACAGGCTGGCACGCTCCAGCGCCCGGTACAAATCACCGAGCGAATCCGCCTGCCCGTGGCACTCCTGCTCCCCGCCTGTTGGGGGCGCCACAGAAAGCCACAGTTACAGAGGTATGGCTTCACAAACACACCACATTATTGTGTGGGACAAAAACAGAAAGATAGGTCGCAACATATAAAGTCCATTTTAGTGTTCCTTTAGGTGTGTAGGCTGTTACTTGGACGGCTCCTTTGATTTGTTATTTTGCAAAGGTCTCTGAGAGGAGAGAAAAGAGAAGACCTGAGTGAGATGTGTTTTTTTTTGCCTGGCACAAATAAATGCTTAATTATGGCTCAGATTTATGTAAATATGGGAACATTTTCTCTCTGCCTGTGTGTGTGTGTCATTGTCTACAGAAATGAGTGCTTGGTTTCTTCTTGCCAACGCAATATTTCTTTTTGTCACTATCCCCGTCTGTCTGCAATGATAAAGTACACACACAAGCGCACACACACACTCAAAAATCCAGCTAATACATTCACCCAAACACGAACATTCTGCTATTATTTACTCGCCAGCATGTTGTTCAAAATCTGCATTTTTTGTTGTTCCAAATCTGTAAATTTAAGGCATAATGTCATCTACGAAAAAATTCTCCTTGTGTTCCATCTCACAGAAATGTAGGTGGGTAAATGCAACAGAATTAACATTTTTGAATAATCTAACCCTTTAAGCTGTGTATCTGTGTTTTGAAACATGGCGTCTGGTTTATAGATGGTCAGCGACTGGTTTAAGCTTTCAGACCATTTCGAACCAGCAGCAAAGATGGTCACACCATCTTAAGGTGGTGGGTTTTCTGGAACATAATGGTTGGTTAACCTGCTAATGAACAATTAGCACCAGCTAATGACCAACTAGCACTAGCTAATAACCAAGCAGCACTAATGACCAACTAGCACTAGCTAATGACTAGGCTTTAGGCAGCTAATAACCAGCTTGGACCAACGAATGACAAGTTTAGAAAGCAGCTCCTCTGTTCCAAAACAAAGCCACCAGCTTAAGATAGATTTTCTAACACACGCACAAAATAGCAAAATGTCATAGTGCAACAAGGGGAGAGTGACTGTGTTTGGTGCTGGAAGACAGCTAGACAAAGGACAGTCAAATGGAGACAGATTTCAGCACAGTTTAAAATGACACATTCATTCAATCAACATCAGCCTCCTTTAACAACAAAGGAAAATTCCAAACTCCGTACAGTCACTTCAAAACTGATCCCAGGGAAGGCTGTAATACAGTCAGGAAGCTCTGGTTTAGCAATCAATCACTGACAGATCCGTGTGCGAATGCCATGTTGCTTTGCTCTTTGTCTGTGTGTGTATATTAGCTCTCACACAGCTAATAATTTTATGTTGTAAGAATGTTTCCCTAACGTTTACAAAACATTACTTACACAATGTCACTTTGAAAGTTGTAGTAATGTTGTAGTAACAAATAACTTCCATTTGTTCAGATGTTGTTCAGATGCTATTGCTTAGCTATAAGAACATTAATCCAACATATTTTAATTTTGTAACATTTTTAAAACATTCCACTAACAACTAAAGAATAATGTTTTCGATATGTACATGACATATTACATTAAAACATTCTACTGACGTTACTGAAATAATGTAATAACTCAGAGACCTTTTAGAGAATGTTAGCCCACATTCTGAAAATGTTTCCTGTTAGCTGGGCACATGTATGAGTAAATAGCTTAGATAAATAGCCCTGGTGTTGGGTTCATCTACACAGTGTTTGTGTAGATAAACTACACGGACCATGAACAGGATCTGATAGTGGGTGCCATTAGCTGATGTTTCCCCTGTAATGTAGAGGCTTTCACTCTGTATTGGGGTGTGCATTCGGCCACTATTCTGAACAACCACAAGGGGGCAGCAGACTCACACAGCGCTCCCCCGCAAACGCTGCAGATGCTGAGCAGGGTAAACTGTATTTTAGCAAGCGAATGAAGTCTTCATAAATATTGAATAATGAGGTTAAAGCAGACGGTCTCTAGATGGAAATCAGTTCTGGTACAATAAGGCATTAAATCATCATCCGTTCATAAACCATTCAATTACGCAGCAGGGCTCCAAGACACGAACAGTCTGTTTGGAACAGGTGATTTATTGTGAATGTCTTTGCTTATTTTTGGGCTGTTTCAACATTTTATTGATTGTGACTTTTCTGATAAGTGACATGACATTAGCAGAGGAACAAGGCTGGGGAAATAACCCAACCCAAACCCTACTGAAAAAACAAATCATCCCTCAGACTGGGAGACCACCAAGGACCAGGCTAAGACCACTATAGGCTGTTGTTGTTTAGCAAGAACCTCGGCTTGTCTATAAACACAGTCTTTAAGCACCACCACACAACATACTGGAGTCTAAACTGGACCACCTCAGCCAATGTTCTGTAAAAGTTCTCTCAACGTTCTCTCAAAGTGATCAAAAAACATTCTTTTATATATGTTATATATCATTTATATCAAAACATGATTAAGTTGTTAGTGGAATGGTTTTAATTTGGTAACGTTTTTAAAAAACGTTTGAATAACATTCTTATAACCAAGCAATAATGTTAATACAATGTCCAAAAAACTTTCTTAGAACTTACAAAATAGCTTTTTTAACATTTTTGTAACTTAACGGAAACATTAGCAAAACATTCTTACAACTTTAAATTCTTTAAAATCTTCAACTTATAAATTTTTCTTACTGGTACTGCATTTATTGCTTATTGCATTACTTGTTTATTTTTAAGTGTGGGTGTCTTGTGTTTTGAAGCCACTGCTCTTGGGTTTCGCATTAGTTACACGCTCGCAATAGTTGAAAATACATTCATAATAAGTCCAATTCCAATAGATCTACATAACCTGAGTCAACGAATCAAATTCCAAAAGCTCTTTAGAATCCTTTATAAACTCGTAACATGATGCTTTCTGGAACGCTCTAAAACTGCAGCAAAACTCCGCCATTCGACAACACGGCCGGTTTTCCTCTAGTTGCCAGGAAACATGCGATTGAGAGTCACGATCAATAGGCAGTGCCTCCTTTTCTCTTCAGTATGTGCTGCGGCTCGCATGTGGATGACTAACAGATGCCCTCAACTCCTCCAGAGAGAGAGAGAGAGAGAGAGAGAGAGAGATAAAGACGACGCAGATAAGAGAGATACTCATTAAAAGCCACTGGGATTATATATAGGCTGCTCCGTGAGCTCGGAGATGACAAGAGGACATAAAGGGGAATATTAAAAAAACAGTTGGGCATGGGCAGTGAGAGAAGGGGCTGATGGGAAATGAGACAGGCGGATTGGCGGTCAGATAGTGGAGCGTGCCGGTGAGATGAGGAATACTGACGTGTGATAAGGGGAGATGGTGGTGAGCCGTGAGGCGATAAACAGTCGGGTGTGATGAAAAGTAATACGATAGACTGGTGAGCTGCCGGCTAATGTACGACTTCCTGTGGGGTTTGTGGAGAGGGGGCGTGTCTAGCTGGACACCAGAGTGAACAGCACAAGTGACAGAATGAAAAGCCTGTTTAGATAAGTGACTGTACGGCATTACCGCGCTCATTTACCAGTAACTAGCCATGAGAGACGGTGTGCTATAGAGTTTCTACCACGTGTGAGGAGTGTCCGAAAGCTACAACGTGAAGCACAAGCAACATGTTTAAAAATGTAAATGTAAAAATGTAATACACTTTATAATAGTAACAACTTTAGGATTATTCCATATGAATCTGAATTGACTGATATTGCAAATCTGAATCAAGACACAACAATCGACTGTTTAATTGTGATTACTATCAAGTTGCATAACTTGCCTTATACATAGCCATGTGACTATAACTTTAATTGTATCACCGTATTAAAAATGACCCTAAACCAGGCAGACTTAACTACATGTAATTTATTATTATGCAATGTCCTTGTAAATCAAAACCATGAAGGTAAACCACTGTATTGTAAAGTGGGTCAGGAGCTTGTGACAGAATCCGGCCAACGCTGCAGGTATAGAGTCGCATGTAAACCAGCACGCGGCTATTTCTGGAAAAACATGCCTGCGTGTGTGTGTGTGCGCGTGTGTGTGTGCATATGTACAGTACAAAAAGACGAGTGGACAGCTCTCAGCAGGGGACCTCACAGAACGGCTAAAAAAATACTGCAACTCACTTACTGTTTATGCTTTCTACAGCACAAACACACATCGAAGCAGGAAACAGCATTACATAGAAAATACTTCAGTAGGAAAGCACAGGAAAAGACACGGACGAAGAGAAAGACCTGCATTTCTCCACATGTTCCTCTCTGTAAGAGCAATGCTCTTAACAATGTAATATTGAGGCACTCAAATAATTTCACACGGCCATTAAAATAACTCTGCTGTGCCTACGGTTTTATAATGCACGATGTTATTAAAATCGAATGGAACCTGCTAGAGAGGTTTTACTGGTCTGATCTGAGATGATCTAGCAGTATTTTCACAATAAGCCAGGTTATATTTCATCTCCTGTTTGTAACTTCATTGTTTTGACACTATAGGAATTGGAACAACACAATGATGATGATTTGGCATTAAACGTGTTGAAGTTCACATCTGACGTTCCATCATGTGGTTCCAATGTTCCATCTACTCAATGGATGAGTGAAGCCTAGTACTTATAACATACAATTAATACGACATCATTAATTGATATCACACCATGTCTAAATATAGGAATAGGAATGTATACAGGTACTGTGGACCCACCATTGTTGATGCAGTGACTGCGGCTCAGCTCCCTGCGGATGGGGTCCTGCTGATCTGCCATGCTAGCCGACGGCGTAAGGAGAGCATGCAGGCCGCTATCTCGCGGCAGGGTGAAGCTGCGGGGTTTTCCTAGCATAGCGACAGGGTCTCGAAGCCTCTCGCCCTCAAGCATGGGGAAGGGGCCGTAATGTTCCTGCATCAGCGTACGTTGGGCAGGCAGGGTTGACTGGCGGCGGTATTCTGGGGAAAGCCCCGCCCCCGGTTCGCAGAAAACGGCGTCCTCCAGGGGAAGAGTCTGCAGGTAGTGGAGGCCCGAGCTGGTCAGGGGGGTCTCAATCAGGTCCTGCCACGAACGCCGCTGGCTGGCGGACTTCCGAGCGGGTGAACCCCCGCCGCTGCTGCTGCCCCCTTGTGGTTCGGAGCGGTACTCCTCGTGAGAAGAGCGAGACTGCGAGGTTTCCGTGGACGAGAGGCGACCGTGCTTGGGCTCCAGGTAAGGACTGGCACAGCTCATCTGGTTCTTGACGAGAGAGAGAAATAAGATGAAGAGAGCTGAACTGGGATCAGGCTGTTATACAGTATCACTCTCATTCTCTACAAATCACTTTCAAACAAAAGGCAAGAAGTGTGCCGATGAACAGACTCAGAAAGTGGACGAGGCCCCTGAATACCCTCTTTCCTCTAAGACAGGCAGATGAATAATAAATAAAAGAGAGAGATCTGGTTTCTGCGAAAAGTGCCGAATATAGAAAAACAGAGGGATGGGGAAAGAGAAGTGAGGGGAGAAACTGAGGTTGTGCGGGACAGCTAGTGTGAAACCGGGCTCTGAAAACCTGCCATTTCTGCTTTCATCCAACTGGCAATATTTCAAAAGACAGGATTAATCTTGTATTGTGTATTGTTGTATTGTAAGTGTGGTGCACAGAGAGAGAAAGAGAGAGTGAAAGAAAGAAAGAGTGTGAGAGAGACAGAGAGAGTGAGAGAGAGCGAGAGAGAGAGAAAGACAAAAAGAAAGAAAATGAGAGAGAGAGAGCCTGCTTCCCTCAATCCTTTTAATGGGTTTCTTTTTTGTAATCTTGTGAAAAACAAGCAGACAACTCTGGAGGTCTTGTGCTTACACAGTGCCAATGTCCCCTAATTCATTTTTCTCTGGGAACAATGTGTGTGTGAAGGAGTGAAAGAAAAACAAGAAAGCGTTTAATTCATGTGCCTTTGTTTGCTCTTAAATAAAGGCTTTACAGCTGTGTGTGGCCTCTGGCTGACCTGCCACACACACACTCTCTCTCTCTCTCTAACACACACACACACACACACACACACACATTCAGGGACACACCTACTGGATCCCACAGCTACCTAAAAAAGAGCTATTTTCATCTTCACATGCTCGCAAATGCTTGGAGAATCCAAGCCTGCTGTTTACATCCTCCTCCTCCTGCGTCCTGTTCAGTTTGGAAAGCCAAAATTCCCACTTAATTTCCACATTATTGCCACTTAATATCCCACTCCCACCAGGAAAGCTGAAAGTCTACGAGCTCCCGGACCGCAACAGGAATGAATTGCTCATAAAAGTATTTGTTGTTATTTAAAGCATAACGCCGGTCCAACAATATTAATATACAAGCGCAAATGCTCTTCGGTTTAAATATAATTTTTTTTACATTACAGTAATGACATTTTTGCATTACTACAGCAAGATCGAGCAGGGAAATGTGCTTAATTGTTATGAAAATAATGTCACAATTAGGGCTGTCAATTGATTAAAAATTAATTTTACTGTCAAAATTAATTACTGTACGTGAAAATGATTCAATTAATCACATATATCAACACTGGCTAAGACTCCTAAATTAATGGTAGACAGCCATTCATTTTTTCTAATGTTTTTTCTAAGAAATGTAGCATTAAATAGCCATCACTACACGTGGCGTAACTCAATATATTCATTATTTCAATGTATTAAAGATAGAAAGAGATACATACAGATGAATCAGAGGATTCAAAAGTGGGCTTCATAACACAAAGGTTGTCCGACTCATTTGCACGCATACACACACACACACTGTCACTTGTGACGTAGTAAGGCCGGTCTGGAGGACGGCGCTACAAAACAGCTCTTTTACTAATGCCAAATGTCAAGCATTATGAAGTCATGCTATTGTGTGGGATTACACAATGAGAGGAAGCCATGCGTGTGTGTGTGTGTGTGTGCTGCTCACTCACTGAGGGTGGTCGTGGGTACGTGTCATAAGGGGGCGGCGGGCTGTCTTGCTTGGGCGTCGAGGGCGTTTCATTGTCTTCATGTTCACTTTCACTCCAGTAGTCTGCTGAAAGAGAAACAGCAAGAGAGAGACATAGAGAGAGAAAGGGAGGGATGCAGGGAGTCATTAGCTTGTTGTGAAACACTTCCATAAAGTAAACAGTATTTCAATTAAAGCCTCAGAGATCGTGTGGGGCACAAAGATACAAATTACCTATGAGTACTTTTTCAAGAGGAGCATAACACACGCTCTAAAAGCTGTTCCAAGAATTACAACTTTTAGGGAACCGTGCAACAATTGAAATTAGTCATGAAACTAAAACTAAAGTTGATCTGGAGCGCTTTGCAGTCACAAAGCACGTTATAAGATCAATGCAGTCAAAATGAGATATATTTGGAGAATCGCATTCAAGTAAGTTCTTGAGAATGGTGCTGGATCTAATAGAGACATTCGGAGGCTGAGAGTCAATAGAGTCTAACTCGGAGGCTCACTCGAAACTGTAAACGAGTGAGGCAAAGCTGCCTAATGCATCGCTGAACATGCAACCAGCATGAACAGTCCTGCATGCTTGCATCTCAGCTGCATGATGATTATCTCAACTAACACGCACTTTACCAACGCAGCCTTGGATTTGCTTGCGAGTGCAAAGACTAAAGTTACTAAAGTTTCATGTTGAGTCATCGACACAACATAAACACTGACTAGTCAACGACTGTTCTGTGCAACTAGTACTAACTGGTAAAAACGAGCAGTCGCGCAAGCCCGAACACGCAGGCAGACTGTGCAAATGGAGGTGATAGAAGAGGTCCAGACAGTGAGAGATGAAGTGATGATCTGATTATCTGAGGAGGAATGTGTAATCTTGTGTGACTGGTTCACGCTCATCGTCTGCGTAAAACCGCAGCTACTGAATCAGACACAATCTCTGTCCCCATCTCTCCCCTGAGCTCTTAATCGGTCTCTGTGGGTGTATGCGTGGTAATAATGCTTGTCTGCAAACTTTAGCATTTGGTAATGTTTGTATTCGAAAGATGCTTTTATCCAAAGCGGCTTATAGTGCATTTAAGATACACATTTTAAAAGTATGTGTATTTAAATTCGTATGCGCATGATAAGCGAACCCATGATCTTGGTGCTACTGGCATCGTGCTCGACCAGTTCAGCTAAAGGAAATGTTGAGCTGATGTTTGTGTTTTCTTCTCTGGAAGGTCACAGAGCCGAGAAAGAAGTGAAGTGGGATAAAATAGGGAAAGAGAGAAAAAGATACAGGGATTTGAAAAGAGGGCTCAGAGAACTGGGATTCTCAAGAGACTGAATAAGGACCATGATTTATTCTTGATCTTTGCATCTGAAGAATGAATCATTTCTCTGGACTCTCTTTTGTTTGCCACTCCCACCATGTGTTGCTCCGCCCTTCTCACCTTGTTCCTGACGAATCCGCTCTCGCTCTGCGTAGCCGGCGGCCGCCATGTTGAGACGACTCAACCATCTGTTCATATCATCCACTCCATCCGCGGCGAAGTAGAAGCTCTTAATTTTAGGATGGCAGGCTTTAAATGCACTAGGGAGGGAACACAGACACAGTCAGAGTTCCTCAGGCATCTGCATGCGAAGGCAGACACGCAACACATTCGCCAACATTGCTTGTATAGCTACTCACTATTTCTTGCGACATTCACTAGCTCTGTCGATCTTGAACTCTGGAAGGCTAACAAAGCCCTCAGCCTTCTCGTCCTAAAAAAGAGAGAAGAAATGAGAATGTCGGGATGAGTTACCGCACTTACACACAACTGTAATGTCATTACGCCTCATTAGGCGCTACACCTTCTCATTCCCTCCTTGCCTTCTTCCCTTTTTCATTATTCTTTTCTGTATTAAATTGTTGTGGCGCCGCTAAAGCCCATTGACAGGAAGTTCGCATAAATAAACGAAAAGCATAAATTGCCATGGCTCTCGGTAAGCCTGCCTGTGTTTACAAAACTCACACAGTAGGAGATCATCAATTATACTAGAGCCGGACTATGTTGCAGGAGTCTCGGCGGACCGAATACAGAGCCGTGAGGAACCCCTCCCCCTCTTTCCTGTGTCCCCCAAGAACGGCAGCGCCCGGGCCATGACAAAATAGACAACACGGTGGGTAATTAATCAAAAGCGAGGGTGAGCAAGAGTGAACGAGAGCAGGAGAAAAAGGCAGTGTTTGTTCGATGAAGTTCCTTATCTTCATTATAGCCACACTGTGTGAGAACTGTTTTCATGGGGTAGATGAGCATTAATCTTGTTCCGCACAAGAGAGTAAAGCCGGCACCAATTAACGTCTCATCCCCAGATCAATACAATTTCTGCTGCATACTGCATACTAGAAATAAAGCAAAGATAACTGTATTGGCCAAACAAACACTCACCTCCTCGTTCATGTACCAGTATAAGCAGGCATCCTTCAAAACAAACCAGTACTTCTTCCATTTCTGGGAAAAATAGCTCTTTGCATCCTTCTTTTTCCACAGCCAGCCCTCACAGTCTCCACGGCCCAGGTCCTTACATGAGATCCGTCTCTTACTGATGGAAGACAGTGGACCCGCTGGATGCCAAATAAGAGACATTTTTTAATAACAACTCTTATTGGGTGGCTTTTAGGAATACTTGATTCCTATTGGTCAATCACAGCATTCTACAGTCAAATACTATATATACACATATTAAAAATACCTAATGTAAGAGTTGCTACAGTACAGTGGTATGTTGCTCTTACTATGCAACAAGGTTTCAAATTGGATCGCAATCACTTTTTGATGATTTCTGGGCATAACGGTACCATAATGTACAATATTTTGGGAAGGATATCTAATAATATTGTTCCAACTTTCAAAGAATGCATCAGGCACCTTCCAAAAAGTGTCCGAACACATTATATGCGTGACAGAAAATAATTTATTCTGTTTGTGTTTTAACTTCTTTTAGTCAGCAAGCAGCTGGCTTTTGCAGGCAGCAAACAGAATGAACAATATTATAAAACAATTGACTAAGAAAGATACGAATTACCTTTACTCTTTTTCTTGGTCTTGGATAACAGAGAGGATCCCTGGAATGTCTATAAAGCAGAAGAGAAAATATCAGATTTCTAAGTTTACATGCATAAATATTACTGAAAACATTTTAAACCAAAAAAATTTGAAATGTTGCAGAGTAGGTATAAGGCCGAGGCACTAAAATTATCAGCCGAAAAAAAAAAAAAAAAAATTCAATTTACCTTGTATAACAACATTAAAAATAAATAATGAAATTTGCAAAAGCGCATAAGATAGCTAAATAGTTAACTACAATTAACATAACTAAAAATATTACCATAAACGCTCGTTCAAAATAATAATAAAACTACAATTAAACTTTTAACAACACTACAATAATTCTGGTTACTGTAAGTGTCTGGCTGAAGGAAACAATAGTCATGAACACAATGCTAAATGGTTTACAGCTCGCCCTTTTTTTGGACATTGCGCAAGCAACCTTTGGATTACCAGTGAGTGCTCAACCACTAAGCCACCACCCTGCAACAACCCCTGCATAGTCTCACCTGTTAGAGCCCGCATTTCTTCAGTAATTACATGCTCAAACAAACACTTACTGACCGACATCTATTTAACCAATCAAAGTAACCACCTTTTAAACCAATTAAAGCTGTTAAGCAAACCACAACACCTCGTGCTTTGTGCCTTGAAATCAGAGTCGTACAGCTGGCAAACCCTGCAGAGGATTGTGCCATAGGCCAAACTGAAGACCTCGCCTCAGTTACAGACCCACAGAAACGATTATAAAGACGGACCAAAACAGAGACACGCAGAGGAAACAATGGCTGAAGAAACAGTAAGCTTAACTAAAGCTTTGGGATACCAACACAAAGGTCATGGATTCGAATCCCAGGTAACACGCGTTGATAAAATGTACAGCCTGAGTGCACTGTAGGTCACTTTAGGAACAGCATCTGCCAAAAGGATGAAAGCAAGCAAATGAGCCGTGAACGAGGGCAGCTATGGAGCGAAAGATGTCATTGGTCACAACACATCTGATTCTCTCAAGAGGAATCACAAGGAGAAATGTGTAAGCATAACAACCTCACAGCAACCTCACAGCAACCTCACAACAACCTCAGAGCATCAATCCATCACGACTAATTAAAATCAGAGGTGACATCGGAACAGATAAAGTGCAAGTACAAACACAACAGCCGGAGAACAAAAAGTGACACAGTGAGCAAATAAATGTGATTTCTAGCGTGTTTACTAAGCTGTATTTCTGAGATCAGCATGTCCAGACTGAGAACATATTTATGGTTCGAGCCCTGTGGCTATTATCTTCTGCGGGGAAACTTCCCGCGAGCTTGGCCGTTAGAGGTAAACTTGTGTTTTCATGCATTCGCGACAGCATCACTGGAAGGAAGGAAAACATTAACTAACGGCACACTAATTGATTTATTGACCCGTGCATGAGGATGTAAGCTTGCCTGCAGCCCAAGAGGAATAACTGCAATTGATTCATAAAAGATGTCCATAAAGTTTCTTTTGTTTATTCAGGATGACCCAGCTAACAATTTTAGGTTGCAAGAACATTTCCATAACATTAAAAAACATTCAAAATCTTCCAGGAACGTTGAAAAGTCATTTAGACGCTGTAATTTAGACACTGTAATTTAGACACTGTAATTTAGACGTTGTATTTATGTTATTGCTTCATGTTATAAGTTATTTAAACATTTTTAAATTCTGTGATATATGAAATGTTCCACTAACACTTAAGAACATTGTTTTTGATATATATGTATATGTATATATATACACATAAATACACACAAATATATACAGTATATATATATATATATATACATATATATAAAACAAATATATATAACAAAGTTTATAAAAGTTCTACTAATGTAACTACAAGAACACATCATAATTTCGAGAGAACTTTTAGAGAACGTTAGCCAATGATCTGACAACATCCCCTGTTAGCTGGGAATCTGGATGTAACGTTTCCACTTGCTTGCTCCTCGTTGAAGTGGCTTCATTGATCGTCTGGGGAAGTGGTGGTTTCTTCAGCATTGCACCTCATCGCACACCTCAGTGTCAATAACACACACTCCCAAAACATTGTGGGAATCACCTCGCTCAGAGTGTGAAGCTCAAGTGCTGTGAGTCGTAGAAACACTACTAAAAAACATACACCAAGGATTCAACACCTAGACATATAAAAAACAACATGACTAAAACAGCAGAACATATAAATGTATGTTTCTCTGGGGGGGTTCTTTGTTAAAAATCAATTTCAGGTATAACCACGAACCTCAAGGTGTTGGCTACCCAAACCCTCCAGAATATCTTCACCGTTACCACCCAGGAAAAGATTCACTTAACATATGTTGGCTACATTACACTATATTCTGAATGGGAAAGTTATAGTGGAGAACTTTCATGCCACTACAACTGATGATGTTTCTTCAAATACAAACGGAAAAGCACATGCAGACAAAATAAATTCTACAAGACATCAACATGAGATGTACATCAGCAAGGTCCAAAGATCCTCAAAAATTCATTACTTTTGCCAAGTGAATCATCATCCTCAGAAGGACGTCAAACCATGTGACTCCAGCAAGCACAATGGTTACATCTCAGGATGTGGCATGGACATTGTTGGGCACTTCAGCTATGCATGTCATCTCTGTATAGCTCTTTATTAAGTAACTGCTTCTTTTTTGGGTTCACCTCTTTCTCTAACTGACAGGACTAGTTTAGACCAGCATAAATCATCCAGAGTGGCTGGTCTTGCTGGTGGAGTGTTTCTTGATTAATCAGCTTCACTGAAAAGATCTAGAAGGATTGAAGGTGTGCACTACATCAGTATGTACCCTGAGAATCAAACACATGGTTCTGGCATTGCTAGCATGCTACCTAGCTAACAACGTTAGGTTATGAGAACGGTTCCATTAAGTGACATAAACGTTAATGTCATTTCGAATTTTCAAGGAAAGTTCAAAACGTTAAGTTTTTTAGACATTGTAGTAACGTTATTGCTTGGTTTTAAGAATTTTTTTATTTAAAACTGTAATGTTTTTAAAACCTTCAATTAACTTCAGAATAACATTTTTATATAACATATAACGTTAAAAAGTTCTACAAATGTTAATGCAAAAATGTTTTTGATATCTTTGAGATAACTTTTCGAAAACGTTGTGAGAATGTTTCCCGTTAGCTGGATATGCTCTGGCCCCTGAGCTACAAGAACACATGGTAACACATGCTGGTGACCAGCAATGCTGCCATTTTCTGACGGGTTTCCCTGTTCTTCTGAAATGTCTACAGCCTGCTTCTCTTGCTTTAAGATTTATACTCTCTCTCTTTCTCTCTCTCTGTCTGTCAATGCTGTGGGTCTCACTCAGGGTCAAGTGTCGTAAAAGAAGTGGTTTGCCTCCCTCAATTGTTGTTCTCCATCAGCTGCTCTTAGAAGACACATGCCGGGACTTGCCATCGGGCTACAGCTCAATGCCACATGGCAACACGGGCTCCTCATTCGCATGGCATATGGTGCGAACATCTTTTGACATGACATCGGCCGCATTAACGACCGACATGCGCTCCATGCGATAAAGCCTGCGCTTAGTTCAGCGTCCACGTGATCGGAACCGTTCGCATCAGAACCGCATCGGTGAGACTTTGCTTTGAAGGTGTGAGCTGATGTCTGGGTGTTTGTAACAGGGTTCGGACATTCTGTGTGTGTGTGTGTGTGTGTGTGTCCAGTTTTGAGTATGAGGTCAGGGCTCTGGCACTGATTAAACTGCAGCTCTCCCTGCAGACTGCAACGTAAGCAATGAAGATACACTATAAACAATAGCGACGGATGCAGTTCCAGAACAAACAGTAACAGAAGCCAATCAGCACAACACTCACTGCCGTCTCATTTCAATGCATCATCTCATTGAGTACCTTCTTTGTCATCTCGTCGTCTGTCTTTTAGTCTGGTACCTTTTTATCCTGTCTCATCCTCCCAGCTAACAGGGAACCTTCTCAGAATGCTGGCCAAGTTATCTCAAAGATATCAAAAACGTCTTGCAGTAACATTTTCATTAGTAGCACGCAGTTAGTGGAATGTTTTAAAAACGTTACTGATTGTAAAAGGTCTCAATGGCGTTCTTATAACCAGGCAACAACGTTAATACAACTGGAGGTTTTGACAGTTCCTAGAACAGTCAAAATCACATTTTTAATTTTTTATTACTTAACAGAAACATTGGGGAAACAACATAATAACCTAGCAGATCTTCTCATCTGCTACCTTTTCTTTTTTCTGTCTCATTTTGTCTCCCATCTTCTCATCTGCTACCTTTTCTTTTACTGTTGGACTTTATATATTTTCCTCTTTTTTTCATTTTCTCTTCTCTATGGCATCTACACAAGGGACAATAGCAAAACTGCTGAGAACAGCACTGTGATTCTGGTCCAGTACCATGGTGATGGAGAGTTCTGGAGGACACCCATTAACCCACGTCATATAGAAGTCATAACACACACACACACACACACACGCGTAACGCTCTGGTAGAAGTGTCAATAAACAAGCTGCAGGGAAGGTACACTGTAAAGTCACCCTTATGCAAGCCTGTCACACCCCTGCTGGGAACTCTAAGTCACCTTTCACACCTCAGGGGTCTATATTTGGAAAACAATATACAGGGTATACAGTATCAAGAGTTTAGACGTACTAGATATGGTTAATCAGCCATTAACAATACGCTCTCGCCTCATGTACACCACCAGCTAGGTCGAACAATTGCCATTTGCCATACTACGACATACTAGTATAAACACAGTGTATATCTGGACCAATCACAGCTGTGTGAGTTTCACATGGAGCTCAGCCAATCCCGTCACTCCATGCCCTCCAAAAGATGACACTATAACAAAGCCCCGCCCACAGAACACGATGTGCCTACTCAGCATCCATATGCACATTATACCACACCACAGCAAGAACCATCACTCCAGAACTATCACTTTTACACAAGCATTTATTTTAATATTTGTTGTGCTCATGAAGTGAGAGCATCAGCTGCTGTGTTTCCTCCTAAGAGCTCTCGATACAGCCAGACCTCACATCTGCTTTTAATGACTTTATACACGGGAAGCCTGATCCCGCTGAGAAATCACACACACACACACACACACTCTCTCACACTGACTGAGGTTAGAGGACAAACACTCATTATATTTACACATTAGGGATGACAAAAAGTATCTGTACTTTTTTGCCAAGTGAATATTATCTCTCTACAGTATGGGTGGAACCGAAAACAGGTGTATATTCGTATAAGAACAGGAGGTCCTGTCGCTTAATTGGTAGAGCGTTGCGTTAGCGGCGCAAAGGTTCAGCCAATCATTTTATATGACTGCAAAACAACAAATAAAAATGCAAAGCAGCTGCCCAGGACGGCTGTAAAATGAACTAACTCGCCATCACGGAGCTTTTACGCAGAGTACTCACATGGTAATGAGAGGCGGAGTCTGGGCTGGGCGTGTTCATGGATTCCTGGCGGAGCACCTCCATCTGGAGGGTGGGAAGGAGCGCGTAGTGGGCGGGGCTTCCGCTTTTCTCGCTCTTCTTCTTGGTACGCTTTCCCGTGTCTCTCTTCATGCTCCTCACGGCCAGATCGACGGCCTTCTCCTCGCTCACGTACCGCA
>JAZGTI010011839.1:0-16257 GCA_036877585.1 Botia kubotai | reverse complement strand
ATTGGTTGGTCTGATGCTTCTGTGATCTGATTGGGTGGTTTGATGCAGTGCGTTTGATGGCTCGGTGTGGAACTACAGTTTATGAAATTTAACAACCAGATTTGAGTTGTTTGTATTCTCCGACCGGATACGAGGCTTTATTGTTGATGAAAGGAAAATATAGAATCACATCATGGATTCATACTTTGCTTCACAGCCATGAACCATAATGTAATGCTTGCTGGTCAGTTGCAGGTTGTAACTTTGGTGAGGCTTTCTAATTCTACAGTACATTTAATTGGAAAAAAATATGCGTAGTGCAGTATGAGTCATCAATATTTTTGGTCCATTTTCCCAGAAGAGAAACATGTACAGTACATTCAAAATTTGTTTGTCTGAGTTTTCTATGTGATATCACGATTGTCAAGTGATTAAAATCAAAGCTAAATTTAATTACTTTTATTTAATTTCAAAAGGTAATTATGGTATTTTTTTAGATTTTTGATACATTTCCGATCATTTTGATTTGTGAAACATTGAAACTTGGTATTGGGCAGATTTCCTGAGCGTTGCAGAACGCTAACGCTAACTCAAAGTGAAACCGCATGTTGTTTTTATTAGCGAGGTTTGAGATGCTTAACGTTCAGACCGGTTCCACCATGTTCTTTAATGCTATCGGCTGGTTCTCCGGGGGAACTGAATCGCTGGATGGGCTCGCTTCAGGAGCCTGGGGAAATTCCTCACACAGCATAAGTTACCCATTCATGAAATTAATTTCCCTCAACCCATTCAAACAAAAGATTGAGGAAGGAGGCAGATAACAGTTCGAGTTGAGTCAAGTCTTCAGAGGTTACAGTTACTTTGTATAGATCACATGAATTATATATCTTTGTTTTGTACTGTTTTTTATGTATGTTTATGAAGGCATCATTTCCACCTCATGTCCTTTATTAAAATAGCTTTTATAAAATGACAAAAACTACCATTTATTCACAATATAATTCACCTGGTATGCAAATGGTGGATTTGCCAAACAATTCAGCAGTCTCTATTTTCTGCAGAAAATGGAGGTGATGCAAATTTTCTGAAGGAAATGATATACCACCTGGTCTCTGAATGCCAGCCGGTCTCATTTCCAGCTTTCTGTGCTATTAGAGCCTCAGTTACAGTCTACTGTGAGGTTCTGGGATAGCAACTAAGTAGTCTGTGCTATCAGTGCGCTGCAGATTTAGGCAAGAAAAAAATGTCATCATATTTTCCCGAAAACCCCTTTTCCTTCTGCCCGGCCTCGTTTGAGGTCATTACATGTTCAACAAGCTGCTCATAATCTCTTTTCCCATAAACCCTGTTTGAAAGTACAGAAAGGAAGAGCAGACTGAATTCTGGCTAGCGCAGAGCTCACCTAGTCCCTATATCCCAGCTAACAGGGAACGTTCTCAGAACGCTGGCTAACGTTCTCTCAATGTAACCAAAAAAGATGTTGCGGTAATGTTAGTAGAACTTTTTTAACGTTATATATCATACAAAAACGTTATTCTTAAGTAGTTAGTGAAACGTGTTAAAAATGTTACAGAACTAACAGTTTGAATAACGTTCTAACAACCAAACACTAAAGTTAACACAACGTCTGCAAAGCTGGATGTTTTGAATGTTTTAAGAAAATGGATGTTTAAGAAAATGTACAATTGTTAGCTGGGATGTCATCCATTCTCCTTCTCTCTCGTCTAACTCATCTTATCCTGCATATGATTACAGTGGGTTTAAGATGGACGTATTTTTTAAACCCACACGTGTGTCTCTGGAAATTAAACCCATGACCTTGATGTTGCTAAACCCACTCTTGGTAGTAATTTGATATAGTGCTAATAATAGCACTACTTGAATAGCAATTGAATTGCTTGTAATTGTCTCATCTACTTAAACATTTTAAGGAGTTTTCCTTGACATTGTCGCCTTTGGCTTGCTGACTGATGCCAGATCAATATCAGATGGCTATTTTTTGTTGCTTATTTATTCCTAATTCTCGCTCTGTTTCTCCATCTTTCCCCACCCTTTATTGCCGCCCTCGCTCCACCCTTCCCACCCTAGAGTGTGTGTCAGTGTGCATGTGCGTGTGTGTGATATGATGGCGTGGCTTTTGGCAGCATGTCATTTATGATTCTGACCATGACAACTAGACATGGAGGTGGAGGTGGAGAGAGAGTGAGAGAGAGAGAGATCTGGTTTACACCAAGAACCAGCTTTAAATAAAGCTTAAATTTAAATAATGTTGTTGGTTAGCTTTAAATAATGTAAAAAAGGCATGGAAGGCATGAAAGATAGAAAAATGGCTAGAAAGGGATATATTTAAAAGCGTATCCCTCTTTTTTAAAATAGCCAATAGACTTTAGTTTGCATCACAGCCATGAACAGGATCGCTCATCCATGCATTTAATTGGACGAAATGAGTGAGTGCAAGATGAGTCATCAATATTTCTGGTCTGTTATTCCAGTATAAAAAGACGGTACATTTTAAATACATGTATCTGCTAAAAGTTTAACTTCATATCATCATATCAATGACTTTAAAGCTAGCTATATTAGTTTTGACTGCACAGTTCGCGTAGCGCTGCTTACAGAACGTTTCACACGCTCATTTTCGCACCGTTGCAGGCGCCGTGAACCAGTCGGTGCACTTTTGGGAAAACAATATAACAGTATTTCATAGGTGCGAGGACGAGATACTGACTGAGGAACCCCAATTACCACATTATTGTTGACAGCCCCATGTGTCCTCTGCTCAAACCGACTGCTTGTCTGTCGCTTAGAAATCTCCTGCATGCTTCAAATAGAGCCTCACTTTGTCATCTGACCAGACAGATGATCGCTGAATACAAGTATAAGCTGTCAAAGTGGTATTTTCGTACCATCTGGGCGCAGATTAAAGAAGAGCATAAAGCTCAAAAGTATATAGCGCTGTAGACTAGCTGAGTCATTGCATTAACAGCAAGTATATTTAATTCATAGATCCCACTATTGTGAATTTATGCACATATTAGCAGTGCTGGAGTGCTCTAAACTTAGGCTGAAGAACCATTTATGTTTTATACTCTGTTTGGGGATTGAATACTGGGTGTACAGCGTCTGTAAAATGTATTTGGACACTTCAAATCATTGCATTAGATCAATGGTTTCCAACCCTGGTCCTGAGGTACCCCTAACCCTAGTCCTGAGGTGTTCCCAAATCTTTCAATGTCTTATTTATCTGACTCACCCCTCTGAGGTCTTCAAATCTTTACTAACGAGCTGGTAAGGAGAATCAGGTGTGCAGTTCTGCTGGTACTTCTGGACCAGGGTTTAAAACCACTGCATGAGATAACAAAATATCTAGTTGTATTTAGCGTAGCGCACGCATTGTTTTTCTGACAACCAAAAAATAGGTTTGTAAGGTTTTTAATGATACAACAACACAGATACTATACATATATACAAAATGTGTTTGCCAACTTTTCCATTTTCAAATGTTAGTGGATCTTGTCCAGTTTATGAACTGCACCTTTGTATGTTGTATGAAGTTCGTTCATCTAGTACCAATGACCCGTAGATTACTTGATTAATAGGTCTTGTAAAAATAGCTAACGAGACGTTAGTTATGAGGAAATGTCTAGCGTCACTTGTTTGCAAAAGTCGCTTGCTTTTAAATTTTGTATCTGATGCTATGACATCAGATTTTAAAATGGTCATGACACTTCAACTCAACTCGCTTCAGTTACTGCAGGATTAAAATACATGTACATATTCTTCCGGTGTGGTTTCCTGGTGGCTCATGTTGTTAAACCTCTACAGAGATCTGCTTGCTGACCCGAGGCAGAAGAACAGCCAGTGTCAGGGCAGACACCTACTGTCGTCTTTACTCGCTCTCCGTGGACCATTTCAACGAGGTGCTGGAGGAATACCCCATGATGCGACGCGCCTTCGAGACAGTGGCTCTCGATCGCCTTGACCGCATAGGTGAGAGCTGTCAGTTTGTCACAGCTGTTCTGAGATGTCTGTAGAAAATGCGAGAGGTTTAACATCTGTCATTTTCTATTTACGTTACATTAGTAATGTAGCTAATGTAAGTTAACGTGAATTGTCACGCACAACCCGTTTGAATTCCATATTGTGACACATTTAAACTATTTAATGTTTAGTAAAAAACTTTTTTGTGGGTACTTTTTTTAGTACATTTAAAAAAAAATTGTGGGCATTCAGTATCAAATTTTGATAAAACACGACCTGAATAGCTTTTATCCAGTAGCATATGCAGCGTAAGTGATGAGCAAAAAAGAGTCGTTGTTACATTTTTTTGTAAGATTATAAAGACCTTTTTTTTTATTTTGGAATAACATGCCCGGATGATTGCCAGTCAGACCAAGAAAGGTCATTTTTGATTCATGTTGACTTTAAAGTATTTGTGAACTGTAGTTGAACTACATTCAAGTTTTGTTATCCATGCTATGTCTTTTTCCATGTTTCCCTTTAAGGAAAGAGGAACTCTGTGCTCCAGCACAAGGTCCAGCGGGATCTGAACTCCGGAGTGCTGAACTACCAGGAGAACGAGATCATCCAACAGATTGTGCAGCATGACAGGGACATGGCCCATTGTGCCCACCTGATGCAGACACCTCCCCCTGCCCCACACCCAGCACCCACACCATCATCCCACACTCCCGTCATCTGGGCACCTCTTATCCAGGCTCCTCTACAAGCTGCTGCAGCTACCACTTCTGTTGCCATCGCCTTGACTCGCCACCCCCATTTGCCCCACACACTATTTCGTCCCCCTGTCCCACTACTTGGCTCTTTGAAGGACCAGCCAGGGTATGTAAAAAGGTTCCCAACGGCTCTTTCGGGTGCAGCTGCATTTGGAGGCTCCTCATCAGCTAGCTCACAGTTGAGCTCCTGTATAGAGACCCCAATTTTGGACACACTCCGGGCAGAGAGATCATCTACGTCCACCCCTCCACCACCATCTTCCAGCTCTCTGCAGTCCACCATCACAACAACCATCACTACCACCACATCCAGCATCACAGAGTCTTCCATTAACCCCTATAGATCTGTTGCCTACCACGGCTCCAAAGACTTCAGTGTTGCCCAGCTTCATTCTCAGCCCCCTCATCTTCCTCAGGCCTCCTTTCCCAGCATTGCTGCATCCCTGCCTGGGTTCTTCCAACAAGGAGCTGTTGGAGGAGAGGCTGTCCAGCTTGCAGTTCCCCCTATATCTACCCTCACTCCTTTGATAGCACACTCAGTGAGTCCCATACTTACCCAACTGCATTCAGTGCAGCCTAATCCTCAACCAACAAAACCCAGTCAGGACTTGAATAAAGTTACCAGGACAGCTTCACGGTCTCCTGTAACAGAGTCCCCTATCTGCTCCAAGAGCATTCTGGAACAAGTCTCAAGTGTCCCATCCCAGCACCCCCAAAGCAGTCTACAGCAAGATGTTCTCTCCCAACTTTCCCAAGAGCCCTCTGCTCTTGCTTCCTTAGCACAGTATGGGTCAGGAAACGTGTCCCCGTGTAGCACTCCTTCAGCTTGGAGCCCCACATGTCAGAGTCCTACAGTGGAGAAGATGAGGATGTCCATGCATAGTCATCCTGCTAGCATCTCTGGATCCCAAAGCTCGCTGCTAACCTCTCAGACACTCTTTCCACCATCGTCTCAACCAAGAGAAAGAGGTGGATCACTGGTTGATCTACCTTCCCAGGATTTAAGCACCCTTTCTATGCCTTTCCCCATCCCAGGACCCCCTGAAAAGTCCAAGCTGGTTGGACGAGGACCACAACCGCCAGACTTGTCCCACCATAGAGGGTCAGCTTCAGGTTTCTCACCTCTCCCTTCACCCCCTCCCCATACCAAACCATTTAGCTCAATCCCTGGTCACGTTGTCTTATCAAGACAAACTTCAAAGTTGTCTATAACTCAGACTGGGTCTTCAGGTGGATCACCAGCCCATGTGTCTAGTGATAGGTCCATCCCTGGGACACCAACTTTGCACCCCAAACTACCATCAAACTTGTGAGAATGGTCTGCACCCTCCTACAATGAGTGACCTATGTTGTTTTTAATAGCCAGAATTACTTGTCAAAAACAAACTGATGTTTTTCACCAATGGAGGAGGGTGTATGTTAGCCTATATGGACTCCTTGGTCTACAATGACTTGTTAATGACCCTATTTGTTAAGCCAAAAGAACGAACGAACTTACAAAACTGAGCGAAGGAGGAAGGTGTGACTTCAAATTGTCTTCCAAGTTCTGTCATTAACTTTTGCAATATTACTGTCTGAGGATAAGACTGTATATGCAACGTACAACTTCCCAAAAAAAACAAACAAAAAAAAACTTAACAAAAAAACAAAAAAGTGACTTCACAGTAATAATTCTAAGAGACGCGTGTGTGTTTGTGAATCGTGCGTGTGTGCGTGGGTGCTTGTTATTGTCATATTATATTATTCTCATTTAAAGGGAGTAAAATGTATTGGGTCAGGAAAGCAAAGCTACATTCGTCACAGTTCATCAGTCAAGCTTCATGTGTCACTGTAAAAGGACTGTGGCGCAGATACGCACACATATTTAAACACTCACAAACAAACCTAGCCCTCGACACGCCAATTAATCCAGACCTAGTATGATTTTTCCACTAGACCTTGACCCCCTACATACCTCCTTACGGATCTATGTATCTATGGCCTTTCGTGTTGTATCAATACTGCCTTAGTGTCTGAACACCAGGGAAAAACACGCTCACTTCCACAACAGAACAGCGGATATAGGGAATGTTTTGCAATCATTTTGTATGTGCTTTGTATGTGAACTCGTGCAGTACTTAAGCAATAAAACGGTATGCTTGGTTTCGTACGTGCACAGAGGTCGAACTGTAAATTGCAGCTTTCTTCCTGTCAAACAAAAGATATCGGATGATTGCGACAACGACAGTGGCATTACCATGACGCAGTTATTGATAAAGCCCCCCGCATTTACCAAAGCTTATGAGTTGAGAACTGTAATCATGTTTGAACTTGGTTTGTATGTTTTAATTTCCTGTTCAGACACAGAAATGCACATTTTGTAAAACGCGGTAGGTCTGCACCCCACAATTTGCATGAGGTTGTATATGCTTTCTGGTTGTACGATATCCGTTTTGTTTAGTATGTATTATGTTTTAAATCTGTGAAATGAAACCGTTTTGACCACGTCAGATGTATTACAGCGACTTAAGATCAAAACATCGAAATTGAATCACGTGATACAGACTAAAAACGAAACAGACAACAACTCTTTTGAACACGGTATTTAAGATAGCACCTGCTATGAAATGCCACAGACAAATGTTGGTAAAAGGAGGAATAATATTTTTCTGTTTGTCCTCATAAGTGTCCTTCCTTTTAAGCTAAGCCTACACAGAATGGTGATGCAAAGTCCCTTCTTTGTCCAGGTTATTATATATAGTATAATTTATATAATTTTATAATACGTCTATGTATATATGTGTTTATTGTGTATGTGTTTGTTTTGTTAATCTGTATATTCATCATTGAATCTATATACTGTCATCAAAACCCAAATACTGTCATTACCACTCCGTCCGTACAGTCTGTATCAATTCTGTTCCGTCTTTGCAATATGAATTCGATTATCATATCATTATTTTCATTTTAAGTTAATGTTGTTTCCTGTGTTGAAGCTGGTAATTGCGGGCAAAATGCAAATGAGGGTTGTATATGTAACGCTGAATATTAATGGTTTAAATATCAAAGCATCAAAGAATCTTCTTTTTGTTGCCATGACAGAGAACACAAATACGTTACGCTGTAAGATTTCGTTGTCAGGTCCGAGTGTGTATTTTGTGCATTTATTGTTTACCATAGCCAAAGTGAGGAATCATTAACGATTGTTATACAGTAGCATTTTAACCCCACCTACATCATTTATATAAGGATTATGATGCTCAATCCTTTTGCCTCCCGAGGATTGTTATTTTAGGTTGTGCAACTCCAAAAATTAAGGTTTTAGGGTAACTGTATGGCAAAATAAGCAAGCTGTGCGCCATATCCACGATGGACGAAGTATGTTGTTATGCATACATCATCTGTGCTGTTTCTGTTTGTTCTTCCTTCATAATTAGCTTCCGGGAAAACACTCCTTCAAAACATTTTGCAGCATATTCGTGCAATATCTTTTTCACACGTGGAAAATGAACAATTTTAGTTGTTTTATTACTGTTACTATTAATTATCATTATTATTTTATGAGATGGCCAGACTTGCCATGTGTGGTCAGTTTTTCTCTGTATCATGATTATAATAATATAATTATGGTAACTATGTGATATGACTAACGCGCGTCAAAATCGAAATATTGCAAAATATAACGTCATCATGAATACTGAATAACCATATATGTATGCACATTCACCAGTATAGCTCAGTGATCTTTCATTCAAACTATGTTAATGGATAAATAATTGTACAAATTAAAATTTTATTGTTTGCATTTGTCATTATGTCCGTTCTTTATCCTCCATCTAGGTCGCTGGCGAGTGAAACAAGTGGTAGCGCCACATTCGGTATCGTTTCGTCAAAATTGTGTGTATTTCTAGTCTCGTACACCATCTCTCCCCAGCACATGGCTTCAGTACAGAAGAGAAAAAAACGCAAGGTCGTGTCCTTGAAAACCCAGCGCGCTGTTCTCCGTTATTGAGCCCTGAGACTCCAGCGCTCGTCACCTGATGTTGTTCTTGTGGGACACAGAGATAGCATCGCCCACTTCCCCGAGACAGTAGTGTGGATCAATCACCTGCATGCTGTCTTGCTCTCCATCCCCCCCACTACTAAGCGTACTAACTGACACGCTGGACTGTTTAACCTCTATCGGTACCATCGCGAGACGTCTAATCTGTACGTTTCCTTTACGTTTATTGAAGGAAAGGAGAAGAACGGTACTCTCCGGAGTGAAACCCAGCACAGATAACAATCGTTGATGGATGGACCACGAGGAGAAAACACACACACACGTCTTATTTAAAACCGAAAACGTGTGCAAATGGCAAATATCTCGTGCACTTTCGTGGGTGCTTGAGACGGCGCCCATGGGACAGACAACGCTGTCCGATTAAACCGAGGACCGGAATGATGTTTATTCCGGCTGTTGTACTTTTTTGCCCTGCAACGGTAATGATGTTTAGTTAGGGTTCCTTTCGTAGCAGCTTGATGTCAGCGGGCCCTGCTGGCCAATCAAAGCCTGGCTAAGCCTCACCCTATTTGCATACAAATTGACCAGCTGATCCCCGTCATTCTAACAACGCGGCCGAGGTACACGCAGACTCCGAGCCGCGCTAATTACGGCGTGATCCCGTTATATTAACGCCAAACGGATCGTCGGCCCGTGCCGTATCTGGGAATGCGCTGAAGAGATGAGTTTCAGTTGACTTATTGTTGGCCCTTGTGAAAGTTTGAAGAGCAAGTCGAGCGATTCCCAGTATGGTATGAATTTTAATTGCCGGTCGGGGCTGCTGACTCACTCTGCGTGCGCGCTGCGGAGATGATGAGAGTTTGAAGGTTTAGTTATTTAGGTGCTGTGCGTGTTCTTTTCCTGGAGCTCACCTGAAGGAAACATCCGCAGAGCCCATTGTCTTTGTTTCGCTGTGGTATTTAGCACGCACAAGTAGAATATATATATATATATATATAAATAAGTAAAACGGATAAATTATGAATGTTTTCACAATGCCTTTTGCTTTTTAATATAGAGCGATGCAGAGACGTTAACGGCCAGTTGCACACTGCCCCCTAGCGTTCATTGTATAAATGAAAGTACCTTTTTGCTTTCTCGGGGTACGTTTGAATATTACAGTTATTGCAATAGAGACTTTAAGAAATGTTATCTTTTCAACCATAAGTGAGCGTGGACTGATGTAATCTCTAACATTCAGTAGAGTCAAATTAGTCCACAGGGTGGAGATGCTGGGTTATATCTGCTATTTGTCCTATATATTTAAAACAAACCTTGACAACATATAAACAGTAAATGGTGATGAGTATTTTAAATGGAAGGGGCGTGTAATGCAGCAAACTCATATGTACCATAACGCATACGTAACTAAGACCAGACACACCCATTCAAACGATCCACTGTTTAATCGTTTTCCAAAAGCAACAAAAATAACACGCAGGGGGAAAAACGATGGAATTGTACTTCAAAAGAAGCGCGATAAGAAGAACCGCTGATTGATGCGGCTCTCCAGTGCGATGGAAACTGTTGAAGGAGTTTCTGTGGCGGAACGTCACGCCACGGGAGTTTGATGGGAAGTTAAAACGCGTGACCGAAAGAACTTTGGAAATGCTGTCAGACACACAGGGCTATTTTGTGACTTAAATATCTTGATGGGAGGACGAACAGCTGAGGTGAACGTTTGGGGGGGGGGGGGCTGTGTGTGGTACAGTCCGTGAGGTGGGGCTCAAGGCACAAAGACAATACGCATAGTGTTGGTGTAACCAGAGCCCGGGCGCCAGCCTGTGACAACAATGAGGACGTCACCCGTCTTGAAGTACTTTCGGGCTTTGCCTGAAAGAAAAAGCAGTACACGTTTTTTAAGCCCCATGTTTAAGTCCAAAGGCAACAGGTTTTAGTATATGGCTAATGAATACGAAACATCTTCGATCAAATATGTCTCCACACAATGCCATATAATCTTGGATGTCATATTTGGATGTTTTTATATTCTAGTACTACGTCTGCTCATAATTCTCGTGATTCCTAACAACTAGCACTGACAATTTCAAATTCTGGAGTAATACTTCTGATCTTACACTCATGGGTGCAACCAAATTTTTAATCCAATACAATTATCCTCAAAATTACAATATCCCTTCGTTTAATATCACATACCTCTAAATAATCATAGCAAATCAACGTTCGACGCTAAAAGCGACTGACTGTTATAAAAGTCCTGCCCCAACTTCCTGTTTCAACAGGAAATACATCAAGCCATTTTTTGTGTCTTGTTTACAATAAACAGTTTACAGACAGGATGTGGGGATTTCCACATGATTCCCAAACACACACGACCAATCAAAACGAGCAAAGTGATCAAGCAGTTTTCCATTACTGCAGCCAGCATCACTTCAGCATTAACCTAGTAACTAGTAACCCAGTAAGTGACTAAAAGCTAATCCCATGTGCACCTGTTCGAGTGACACTAGGTAAAAGCACTAGATTCTCCTACACATCTTCTTACCCGTCTCCAGGGCGAAGCTGACGCGTAGATCCACATCCTCAGCCCAGACATCATGAGCAGGCTTGTTGTAGAGGACGGGGATGACACTGCGATACAGGTGCAGCTGTCGGGATGTCTGCCCCTCACGGGTCACGGCTATGATGGGAGCGCGGGGTCTGTACCTGGACAGCAGCTGGGCGGACCTGTGGGGAGAAAGGAGGGTCGAAATTTAACACAGATACTTCCACATAGCAACCGAGTTGTGTTCCTTTCCTTAGCTGTGGAAAATGGCTTTTAAAATAAGCACTAAAATGTTTGACTTTTTGTATTGCTAATACTGTTTGCAATATGTTTGATTGCATTAATTTCCATTAGACTTGTAATTACTGCTGTACTTGTAATGCTATATTCTATCATTTAAAATGATAAAAAATTAAACATTGTTCAAATATTTAGAACATGGCAGAACTTAGAAAAAAAGACGGCAAAAATTAAACGCATGCATGTAATCGAGTTTGTATGTGTGAGAGACTAAAACTTTTAAGAACTTACTGTTAAGAACTTAATGTTACTTATGTTATTTGTATGAGCAAAACAGGATAAAGCAGTTCATAAAAAGTTTATCTGAAATAATGTGCACAGTATATAAGACCAAGAACATATATAAAGAGTCCACATATTAATGTCATGTATACGGTAGACTTGTTAGAAATCGATCTATCTTCTTTGATTAGTGTTAGCCATTTTTAATGGCTAGAAATACATACTAGCATATATTAGCTCCAGCAGCCATGCGCTTATGCCTTTTAGCCTTTTCCTACCCTGGAACAACTGAATGAGAAGTTTAAATTAGCCTACAAAATGTCAAGGTTCAAGCTCGCAAAGGTCACGCTGTCTCCCCCGCGCAGCGACGCGCATTTCGATCAGCCACGGGGCAGACGGATTACACGAGCATGTTAGCAAGACAGTTAATGCAGTCGGCTAACTACCTCTACACAGCTGCTGAAATAAAGACGTGTGTTTAGGGGAGCAGAAACCTCTCTTTAGGACATAAGAAGTCGCTGTTCTGTCATAACGTTTACAATCTCATGTTCATGTGTACGAGATTGAGTTTAGGTCACTGTAACTAATATTAGAATCAGGTGTGGGGTGTAAATGCCTCGCTAACCCTCTCGGGTGATTGTGGGGAAATGAGTGGTCATGTTTCTGACCTGCCAGTCTTGGTGAGCACAATGATGGCGCTGGCGCAGCACTTGAAGGACGCCTCCACAGCGCCAATGGCCACGGACTCGGTCGGGTCGCGGGTCAGGTGGGTGGAGCGTCGGAGCTCTTCGAACACCTGTCTGTGGAACATCGCGGCTTCGGCCTCACGGGCGATCTAAACGACAACCAAAACACCACGAAAACAACACAAGTGAGAACACATTTCTGCTGTATATCTACCTGTGTTAATTTAACCCAGTCTAAACTCTGACTAATATAAACCTGGCTTAACTCTGGCTCATTTAAAGCTGGCCAAATCAACTAGGAAATCTCATTTGGGATATATATGTATTTTTTTCTGTAATACAAATCTGTTCACAATAAGGTCTTTGGAATGCTTGTTATTTTCATACAATTATAATCATGCATATGCAGTGTTAACAACAGAAAAACAAAAAAATCAGTGTTTTTGGGTATAATATGTTTTTGGAAATGATATGGAAATGATAGAGTACCGTGTATGAACCACAGTGCTGTGGTATTGTACCGTCACAGTACCGGGAAACGAAACTCTTGCTGATAAGATGCTCACGAGTCTGATAAGGAACCTTTGTTATCATGCGAGGTCATGAGTGAAGTGCTGTATGTTGTACGGTTGGTCATCATCAAACACATGCTAGGAATCCTCACACAAGTGCCTCAAGTAGCTGACAGGTAATATGTTGCCACAGAAACAAACATATCTAAGGACAAGACAGACATGAGTCCACAGAAACAGGCTAACATAACTGTTAACTTGTGGTCAATGCATGCAGTTATACATGTACAACAACAGCAAATTAGTGTTTGTCATGAGCATCAAAAGTCTGTACCTCACTTTGTTTTTGTTTAATAATTTTTTTCATGCTGGTCTATTATTGGCGTTATGCATTTCAAGCAAACTGATTGGTCACTTTACACGCCAGTCAGAATGATTTCCTGTCTAAGTGGGCGGTTCTTGGCCACTTTACGCTGCGACAACAATCAAAGGTCTAGCTCCTGGAAACTACATGAATGCTACGTACAGTCTGAACAAAATGGCGCTAAAGTAACACAGAGGTCTACCTAGCATGCTAATCTTCAATATCTGGGTCATGTTAGTGTTGATAAGCAGCAAAACCAATAGGGGGCGCTGGTTCGTACCAGGTGCTGTGTGCGCACAGTCTCCAGAGGATAGTCTCCTTTGGCCGTCTCTCCGCTCAGCATGATGCAGTCAGCACCATCGAGCACGGCATTGGCCACATCACTGCTCTCAGCGCGGGTGGGGCGGGGCTTCTTCACCATGCTCTCCAGCATCTGTCAGTCAAACGACGAGCCAGCAACAAGAGTCAAGATTCATGCTATCTGATCCCGACTGACTTTCAATAGTGCTCTGATGGTATCTGCCCTGACCTGCGTGGCGCAGATGATTGGTTTGCCAATCCTGTTGCATCGGCCAATCATCATCTTCTGAGCCAGGAACACCTTCTCAGTAGGGATCTCAATACCCAGATCTCCACGGGCGACCATGATGCCGTCGCTAGCCTCCAAAATCTCATCAAATCTAGAGGAATTTAGACAAAAACAACAAACTCACTTGAATCTACAGCTGCCAAATTGTGTAATTTACATTAAATTGACATTTTCGGAGCCATTAGTGTCATCGAAATGAAAACGTAACATTTACGTTTATTCATTTAGACACTTTTATCCAAAGTGACTTACAAATAAAAAAGAATTACAAACAATTTCTCATTAACTTAGTAAACAATGCGTTTACAGTACAAACAAGATTAACACACAAGCTAAAGCAAAATGCAGATAAAAGAGAATCGCTCTTCAGTCTATACAGCAAGGTATCTAATATATTAGCAATAATAGCTAATATTATAGCTATAGCTGTAGCTCTATTGCGAGAGCATTGCGCTAGCAACACCCATATCATGGGTTCTAATCTGAAGAGAACACAACAACAGATGTTGTTTACGAACATCACTTAAAAACATCTTCCAAATGGATAATGTAAAAATTAATATTAATGTAAATTAATGATGACATTCAAACAATGGCGAGTATGGAGTTTAAATACGAAGTCATTCCGACGTTATCGACTCACTTCCGCACGCCCTCGTGGTTCTCCAGCTTGCTGATGATCAGGATGTGCTTGCCTTTCTCTCCGAGCACCTTCCGGACAGCGTGGACGTCCGCCGCCTTGCGGATGAACGAGGCGAACACCATGTCCACGCCCTGCTCCACGCCGAACTGGAGATCCTGGATGTCCTTCTCGGACACAGCGGGCAGGTCCACATGAGCGCCGGGCAGGTTCACACCTTTCTTGCTGCCCAACATGCCCCCGTTCTCAATCTCGCAGTTCAAGAAATCAGAACCTGGAACATCGTGTGGTGTGCGCAGAACGATCACAAACTGAGGTTTCAGAAGGTCAACAACATAAGGTCACGACCGGAGAACCGGAGAGGAACTCACCGATTTCCTTAACCTTGAGTGAAATTAGACCATCGTCGATGTAAACGTGACTGCCCTGCTGCACCACCTTGGTGATGTTCTTGTAGTCCAGCCACAGCGTCTTCTCGTCGCAATTGTCCTTGAACTTGTCGTCAAGAGTGAGTTTAATTATTTCACCTTTGACGAGATTTACTTCCTCCGTGCCACTCTGAAGGTCAAACAAACCATCCCGTGGTATTCATGTGAGACTGGTAAACGTTTGAGGAGAAACTTCTAAACCTAAGACAATGAGATGTTAACCGTAAAAAAAATACTCACGCCTTTAATAAGTCCAGTTCTGATCTCCGGTCCTTTGGTATCAAGGGCAACAGCCACAGGTTTGTACTCGGTGCTACCAGGTCCAAAACTCTCAGTGGCCTCACGTACGTTCTTGATGGTTTCAGCATGATACTGCACAATAGTTATGTACGGTCAAATTACAGTAACAACTGTCAATAAAAGGTAGATTGTGTATCAATTTATCAAGTGTCTTAGCCCTGATATCTAAAGGCAGCACAACTTCATTCTTGCAGTAACGTTATTAGAATGGTTTATTAACGTTAGACATCGATATTAAAAACGCTATTAGATCGTTAGTGGAACGTTTTAAAAGCGTTTTTAAAATACTGTCCATTTAAAAATGTAGAGAACTAAAAAATGTTTGAGAAACATTCTTGCAACCAAGCAATAACAGTAATAGATGTCTAATAAACATCTATACAACGTCTTTACAACTCTAATCATCACTGTTTTACTGTATTACTGGAAATCAACACGTTGTAGCAAAACAAGGAGAACAAAGCGATCCCACTTTTGTGGTGAAGTCTACAGTTCACCCTCTAATACAGTCTCTGTCTTTTCTGTCCAATCAGAAGCGTTCGGCAGAGACAGAGAGATATATATAGAACATGGAGAGACAGGTTATGTTTCCAATGACCCACAGACAAACATTTAACTGTTTCTGACCTCTGCCTCAAAGTCTATTTACTACAATGAATCAATATGAACGGTCTGACATGTTGCTGTAACAGTGTTACTGTAAGTTACTGTACATTATACAGGTTTTTTGTCACACAATTTAAATGTGTTTTTCAAAACAGTAACTTGTGAAGATGTGACGTTAGAGTGTGAAGATTATTCCGATAATGATTCTGATTCCGATAATGATTCTGATTCCGATAATGATTCTGATTCTGATTCCGATAATGATTCTGATTCCGATAACGATTCTGATTCCGATAATGATTCTGATTCTACCTTGGACAAGCTCACTTCCCAAGTGAACTAGGATTATATTTATCGCTCCTAAAAGA
>JAZGTI010011838.1:0-16257 GCA_036877585.1 Botia kubotai | reverse complement strand
CAGAACTCTCTTGAGAACCGTCTTCTCACAGATCTTAGCAAACAACATTAAACTAGAGAGAAGAGAAGACATGAGGGATCTGATCTCACATCCAGAAGATCTTCATCTGCTGATGGATTTCTGGGCTTTTCTTACTTCTTGTCCAGCAGGTCCATGAGGGGTCTCAGGACAGTTTCTGCATCCATGGCTGCGTTACTCTTGTTCCCTGCGTTTCCCTTCATCTGCATGAGCTCCTGGTTCATTTGTTTCACACAGTCTTCAATAACCGGCTGAAAGCTGCAGACAGACATCTGATCAGTTTGAAAATGTTATTTGACTGCGTGTTATTCTAAAGAAAAGTTTCATTCTCTTTCATCTGAATGCTTCTAAGACTGTTTGTCTTATCTGCAAAATGGACACAGCAAGATTATATTACCAATATCAAACAAATAAAATAATAACGTCATATTCTATATTATGAATCCCCCAATGAATGTCACATTCATAATGAAAATATAGTTTGATGTTTGTTTTTTGATTTCTCCTGAATCTCTTGAAACCATCAACATCCTCAACATCTAAATCAACATGAAATCAGAGCTGACTTTCTCTTGTTTATGCGTCACATTCTGATGAGGTCGTTGATTGACGGCTCTCACCTGGAGCCGAAGACGCTGCTCAGCTCATCCAGAACAGTGTTGAGTTTATTCTGCAGTTCTTTCAGCAGACCACTGGCCTCAGAGTCCAGCTGAAGACACACACACACACACACAGCATCACTGACCTGCACAACTCGTACCTCAAACACACAGAAACAGAAGCCAGCAAATACTAAACCTCAGCATTCAACAGTTATTGATTACTAACTAATTCACTCATTATCTGTATTCAGGGTCGAACATAAACACTCACCACTGCCAAATGTGAGAATCAAAAAAAGAGTTGGCTGCTACCCAGCTAACAGGAAACGTTCTCAGATCATAAGCTAACATCAGTAGAATGTTTTTTAACAATTATGTAATACAATGTCTAAAAAAACGAATATGTTTGATATGTTCCTAATAACATTAATGCTCTTGTTTCGTTATGGAAACGTTAGGTAAATGTTAATGTTAAAACTAAAATTGATAGCTGGGTATCTTTAGGAATGTATGAGATTTATCAAACCTTCTACACTCCTAGAAATAAATGTTCTGTAAAGATTCTTTAACAGGTTCCATGAAGAACCCTTGACATCCACAGAACCTTTATGTTGATTATTGAAAGGTAAAGAAATGGTTCTTTTAAAACTCGTCGGTCAAAAGGTGTTTTTAAAGAGTGAACTACAGAAACTATCAGTTAATACTTGCACTGCTAAAAACAACAAACAAAACAGCTAAATAATTACATTATAATGAAAGAAATGGTTATAAATAAACAAATGATGGTCAGCATGAAGTATTTATAGGCAGTATATTTTCTGTTCGCCTCTGTGTCTCAGTTCAGCTGCCATAGTTCATTTTGGACTCTGGTTGTATAAAAATCAATACAACTCAGTTGGGACTTCATTGAATCATGGTTTGGTCATGGACATTGGTCAGGCATACACAGTCTGTCTTGACTGAGGAATCGCTTGACTAATGATGGCTGCAATTCAACACAAGTCTCTCGATGCGTCACAGCCACATCGGCCAATAAGACGCAGGTGTTTGGCATTCAAACCTCTTCATGACTGCTCCACATTAAACACAGACAACTGTTTCTCCATTACAAGTTCCTTTAAAGAACAAAACTGGCCAGATTTCTTTTGAATAAAAGACAGAAGATAAACAAAATTTACATGAATGTATTTACATGAACTCTTTTGTGGAAGAGGCAGGGCCATAAAATGTTTGTCCAATCATTGTATTCGGTCCGACAGCAATGATAGGATGTCCTACTTGCCTATCAAACTATGTATGTGTTGATGTGTTGGAGGACTACCTTTAAGAATCTATTTTTACTGTAATTTACTGTGAAATTTGACAAAACCCGTACACTGAACCTGTGCTTTACCTCATGTCTTCCGCTGTTCAGATAAGAATTATTTGAGAAACTCTAAAGACCTTCTGCTCTGGTTAGCACACTCGAGACCCTGCGCCCGACTAAAATAAACATCATCTAACTCTGACCTCCGCAATTCATTGTTCCTGGACAGTTCAGAATTTTTTATTTATAATTTCATGCTAATCAGTCACTGTAATTACATTTTCCTTCAGTTTGCTAATTGCTTTGGGAACTGCGGCATTTCCAGAACGGATTGGGTTATATTTGGAATGTTCTATATCCAGCTAACAGGGAACATTCTCAGAACGTTGGCTAAGGTTCTCTAAAAGTTCCCTTAAATTTAAAAAATATTCCTGCAGTACCGTTAGTGGAATTTTTTTAACATTATATACATACATATCAAAAACTGTATAAAAACAGTATACAGAAACATTCTTACCTTAAATTATTAGCTGGATATTTGCTACCGTCTTGTGACGGAATCAAGTGAGTTCATAAATGAGTCACACTTCCTAACAGCTGGAGTTTCTATCTAAGGATGATAGCCTGTAGCTTTCCTTTCAACAGAGCTAAGACATACAATCTTAACCTGAGACACGCGCGACTGATCATTCCTCATTCATCTTCAATCAGGTTTTGAATTACTTTGTGTCTGAATAAGAAATGAACCATTGCAAGAATTCACCACATTACTGAAGTGTTCGGCTGATGGGATTAAACGCAGACAGGTGTTGATATCGACTGAAGAGTGAAGCTGTGAATTGACACGGAGTTTTTATTAAAGCAAAATAAAACAATAAACACCCGTCAGAGGTCGTTTCAAACTCACGTCAGCAGATTAAACACCAGGATCAAAATTAAAACAAAACGGCTGCAAAACGTTGACATTAATAAACAAGTTCAAGAAAAAGTGTGAAGGCCTGTTAGCTATATGATATATAGCTTTTAAAAATGTTCTACTAACGTTACAGCAAGAACATTTTGATAATGTTGTGAGAACGTTTAGAGAATGTTGGTCGATGTCAGATGGAGAGTAAGTGATGACAGAAGTTTGAGCATCTCAGGTAAGCGTCACTCCTGTGAGGTTTCATGCTTAATGACTGGAGGAGGTGTGTCATGCTCTCAAGGGGGCGAGACCTTCAGCGGGAAGGATTGCAGTGGGCGGGGTTTCAATGACTGCAGCCAGATTTCAGACCAGAGCTCACAGAAAGCTCTAGAGCTGCGTCAGATCAGCCCAAACTAAACAAACCTGAATGTGTTTTGATTTCCTACGGAACACAAAAGTGTGTTTTTTTGTTTTGTTTTTATATAAAGAAAAGGAACCTGTCAAGCTCCAGAGGTCATTTCAAGCCTGTATGACTCAAATCTTCTGAAACTAAATAATAACTTTGACTGAAATGACTTTAACTGAGAAAATTCACTAAAGATTTTCTTATTTAATTTTAAACACATTATGCTAAAGAACAAACAGGACATTGTGAAGTATATCTTTGTGTGTCACAGAAGAAAGTCATCCAGGTTTAAAACAACATGAGAGAGAGTAACAGATCACGGCAGATTTGATTTTTGGATGAATGATTGCTGTAAGATGATTCTACATTTCTGCAGCTGCTGCTAAATCTCTAGAATGTTCCGTGTGTGTTTGAAGGACACAGGCTTGGAGTGATGGAAGAGGAACCTGTTCACACACCTTACAGAAGACAACAACTCCTTCCTCCTGCATGAGCCCGGAGGAGAGGAGACAGAATCAAACAGGGGAACAGGAAACAGCACTCAGTTCATCACATTTACTGTACACAACACATGAAAAATTCACAAGGGACGATACAATATGTTGCATTCCTGCCATGTTGGAATTACTGCAGTAACAGTAAGTTTGGGACTGCCTCGTCCCAAAACACATAACTCATGATTACAGTAATTCCAGCATGAGATGAACAGAGTTACAGCAGGACATGATCCAGAACTCCCACACACACACACACACACAAAGACACTCACACACACACACAGGATGAATTAAGCGCAGTAAACATGAGCGTGTAAAATACTCACCTGTTTTCCTCCCATGGATTCAAACATTTTCTCCAGCTGAACTCGGAGCTGCTGTATGTTGTTGAGGAGGATGCAGGGCTGTCAGGAGAACAGACATTACATGATTAATAGTTGTTACCGTTTGCAGCTTTAAAAACACACAAAATATGTTACAGCATTACTTTCATTATACTTGATTACATTTTCTTGCCAGATTCTCTGGCTGGTATTTCATAGGCTATCGGTTTCATTACTTCTGATGAAACAACAGAAATGTGTCCAGGTTACATCAGAAGAAACTATGTACTGCAGTGGACTGCGGCAGAAGTGTCTGTGAAAGGCCATCATCACTGGATTTGTGTACAGTGAAGTGAAAATACAGCTGTCGAGCTAGATGTCAAAGCTCTCCAGTATTACATCACCAGGAGTTAATCAGACGAGCAGAACCGGGAAATTAGCTCATTAAAACCGTATAAGTTAATTAAAACCGACTCTAACTATCTGCATCCTCACATTTCAGAAAAGGTCAACAAAAAAAGGTCAAGAAAACATGTCAACTGCATGACAAACACGCGTGTTTGATCAGTTATTTTCATTATATGTGAAGTTGCTTGGAAACAACGCAACACTGTAAAAAGCAAAATATAAATAAAAGCCAGTGTCTCTTCAAATAGATCTGATTTCACACCGTTATGAATTCAAATTAAAGCAATAAACATGAACCCTGACGTGGACACATTAACACTTTTTACATGTAGAAAGGTTTCATGATGAAGCGATGAGTGAGCTCAGAGGAGAGTGCCTTTATTCTGCACGACAGCACGAGATGTGTGTTTAATTACTGACCGCATCATTCTCTCTCTGTGCATCTGTCACAGCATTTCAAACATCCATCTGTCTTTCCTACTGCATGTCAAGCTTTTATAATCTTCACACAAAGACTCAGTGAAAAACAGCCCCAGAACAAAAGCAGCTCTGAATTAGAAGCTCTAATGCTGTCGTTTCACACAAAAGAGAGAAAGTTAAAAGAAACGCACAAGCAGATGGAACCAGAAAGCAAGAACATCCAGCACTTTGTATTAGTCATGTGTGCATGTGACTTCCACAAGCCCCTCAAAGTCAACTTTAACATCTCACTACAGTCGCCTGGATGGTCTCCATGGCAACCACCATGAAGCATATCCGGGCTAATCCGATCAAGCCATTTTTCGACACTTTGAGGGTCATGACTTTAAAACAGGATGACATTTATATGCTTGTGTGTGTGTGATTGTAAACTCACCACTTTTTCCTTGCTCAAATGATTGCTGAAATCTTTTGTGACGATCGCCGCGTACTGGAGCAGGACTTTATTTATGGTCTGCAAACAGAATAAAAGCATGTATATATATTTAATAATATACAATAAAACAGTATTATACACAATAATAAACTGTTGTTTCACTCTAAAAAAGCACAGAGAGACCAAACAAGTGCCTAAAACTCTCTTAACTGTGTTAAATCACTCCATCACTCACACAGGCAAGAGTTTAGAAAAACAGCAGCCCATGACTGACGTCCAACTGACAATCTGATTTATCGAGAACATTGTGACTTTAACTCTGCTCAGCCACCTGCTGCCAAGTGAATGTAAACAAAACACTTAATAAATGAATAATTATGTAAATAAGTTAATGATATGCGTCTGTTAAGGAGGCTGTAATAGATTTCTCGCATCAAGTTTGTTTGAAGTAATCAATGACTCCTACAAGACTCTTTACCCATAATCCTGTGGGAGGGAAAGAACTGTTTCAAAGCCTCTCTCTTTCTCTCTCTCTCTGTTTGCCCTTTGTACTTCATTTACATTCAGCAGAGGCATCTGGAATAGCCAATTAGCTGGACTGACAATCTCCTGGAAATCCTAAAGCTAAAGGATTCTGGTCTGTGTTTGTACACTAGGAAATATTAAGTAACTCTGATTTATTAGTGTTGCTTGCTCATATGTACTGTTAGTATTTTACACACACAATACAGTATCATACATAAATATATACAGAGACTGTGATCAAGGTAACCCTATAAAATGTGTGCTTTAATATACACTAACATTAACACACTCATGTTCCAGATTCATCAGCATATATAAGCAGAACCAGTTCTGACCTTCGCAAACCTGCGCATGAAGTGAGCGAGGGCCTGCGGGTTCGGACACTCCAGCTTCTTGATGATCTCAAAGCTCTGGTTCAGCTGCGTGAAGACATCCACCACAGAGCAGGAGAAGAGAGCATGCTCTGACGTCTGCGGGAACTGCAATGCAAACACAACAGTGACTGCATGAGTGATCACGGCACGGTGCAGTAACAACACTCATAGAGGAACCTGCAATCTGTCATGTTTGACTCTCTATCGCCATCTCTGTTTGAAACATAAACTGCAGGTTACTTCACCTACTTTTATTTACGTATGTTAAAGTCAAATGAAGCCAAACTGACATTTCCCGGGAAATGTCTTGGAGACCTGACAGCTTCAATAATAAATCATTATTATAACTCACTGTTGTGAATCAGGGTAAGATGAGGAGATGGTGTTGAACACTGATCTGTCATGTACTTGCTCAATAACTGATTCTGTTCATTTCTAAGCTAATAAAGTGATGTATCACACTGGGCTGGTCTGATAATGGCCGCTAACATAATGACACAATTAACCTGCGATTCTCCAGACACTTTTACCAGCAACCACAAACCTAATAATCATGAGATAATTAACTCCAACTGCTGCTCCATTAGCATCACAATCTCACGAGTGAAATCTCACCAGACTTGAGCCGGTGAAGCTGAACAGCTAAACATGGTTATCAAGCCGACACACTCCTGTCAGTTCTCCTCTAGCAGTGTGAAGCAGCAAATGAACCCTGGTAATATTTCTCTGTTGTATTAACCTGTATCTGAAAGCGTTCGTGTGCATGTATTCTCAGCTGCTGAAGTAGCGTGCAGGCCGATATTTAACTCTAATAAATGATTCGTGTTTTTACTGCTAAAAAGCAATTAGCATATGTGACCTGTGCTGGCAAAATGAGTCACAACAAGCACATTTTCAAAAATACGTTGAACATAATAATAGGAACAAATTTTGGTGAAAACCTCAAATCTGTGAAAACTGTTTTCACTTGTTTTGCCTGTAGTTTGTAATTAGCCATCCACCAGCACGGTCACGTATGAAACCCGTCATGACACTGACTTGTTTTGTGACTGTGAGGGGAACAGCGAGCAGAATAAAGGAGTTATTATTCTGTGTTACAGTAACATCAGCTTGTTTTTAAATCAGTGTATATTTACTAGTGAAAACTGTGCATATCTGAGTCTGAGCCAAAAGTAACCGATATGTTACCCAGTTAACAAATTTAGGTTGTAAAAACGCTTCTGTAACATTTCCAGTACATTTCCCATCATCCTCTGGGGTATGAGAATACCCTGATATGAGAAGGATAAAAAACCTGATAAAGCATCAGTTACACACTAAAATATACTATTTTCATCTTTCATTAGGAGAAAACAGACAGAAAACTTGTCATTTCATTAAACACCAAATTGCATACAGAGAAACTCAAGCTGTTGGAGGATTCCAGCAGGACCGAAGCACAGAACAGCAATGCACCATTAAATGTTAATGTAACGTTTAAACAGTAACAGTTGAGTTAGCGTTTGCACATGAAAACACATGAAACGTTTCAGGACAAATCTCACCCCGTCTTTTTTATCTCTCTCTAGAGCTCCGTTCAGAAAATCCACAGCTACATCTTCATTTTCATCCAACCACTGAATGACAAACGGCTCAAACCACCTAAGAGAACACAAACACACAAACATTCAGTCAGTCAAACAACAAGACAAACATTGTTTTTAAAGTTGTAGTTGGTCAGGGTCAGAATCTCTCTGCTAATGTAATGAACCTCTGCTTGTAAGACTGGTTGCTTGTTAAACTGAAACACGATCTGTACGCTTACACAAAGATTTATGTGCTGTTACTCACTCTTACTGACAGTAATAAGGCAATTAAAAGGCAATTAATATGACGCTATTTAGTTAGCCATCTTAATAGCATTTTGAGGCCTTTCTGTTTAGTGATCAGAGTGAAACACATTTATAGTTCACTCGAGCTGAAGGGTGAATAAATAAAGAGTGATGTGATAATCACAGTTTTACAAGAGACATATCACAGAGACAGGAAACACGCTGAGCTAATCTGAACACAACTCAAGAGCAATCAGACCCATGGAGGACCTTTGTGTGTGTGTTTACTCAACCATATATTGGTGACAAATTTGTACCCCAAAGTCGGAAAAACCTGACAAATCTGAGCAAACCCTCCTTTTGGGGACATCCTCATTTCTAAAAACACAAAATATGTAGTAAATACAGTTTTTTGAAAGTGTTAAACTTTAGACAGTTTTCTGTTAGGGTGAGAGTGTGGGTTCAGGTTAGATTATAGCGTTTATAACTAGCTGTGTATAAAAACAATAGAAGTCTATGAAATGTCCCCATTTAGATAGCTGAGTAAATGTGTGTGTGTGTGTTAAAGCTACAGTGTCACTACAGACACACTGTCAGTGTCATATTTCATTCTGTTTACAGTGTTTAAACTACAACACTGCACTGATCCGCATGTAAATCCATGTAAATGAATCACATGTGATACATGTGGTGATGTGGTGATACCATCAAACAGAAACTGGTGCTTTAAACAGCATTGTTACATTGTTACACAGTTCTTGCTTGTGTTCTGTCATCTGTATGTTCACACTGCAGAGATGTTGTTGTGTTATATGCTGATTCTCGTACTCAGCCAATAAAAAACAAGATGCAAATGAATGCAAATCTCTCCCCTCAAGGTGTCACTAACATTAATAAATCTGATGGGTGGAGCAGCTCTGCTGCGCCATGATACCATCATGCCTCCACGGCGACATCAATTCTTCTCCATGTGGTTTCTGACTGACATACGTGCAGCTCTAACCCAATGCTCCGCCCCCTCTGTCAACCTGCCCCTCCACACTCATAACTCACACTAATAAATGAGTGACAGCAGCCAATCAGAGCCCAGCGTGTGTCTGCAGATTCAGGACAGGTGCATGATGGGTAATGTATAGATTCTGGGTTTACAGTTTCCATTAATTCTCTTGGTTAATGTGAATCAGGGACGAGGCAGACAGAGACAGAATTTATCTGAGGGTGAATATAATCTCTGACAGAGACAGAAATAAAGCAAAATTAATATGATAAAATTCTCTTCTGACTCTGTTAATCTCGTTGTGTTCTCATTCTTAAAGCATTATTTAATAGATAACATAAGGTTAACCGTTGTTTACCTGGAAAATATGTAAACAACAAGAGGGGAACTGAAAAAGAATGTATAATAAACCTGTATAATTCAGGGACACGTGTTTGTTTGTGTGTGAGGTGTGAGACCGGAATACTCACAAGGAATACTCTGGAGGGACTTCTTTAAAGGCAGGCAATTCCCGGACATACTCGTTGTGGAACCATTTGACTTTGAAGTGTAGATTCATGTACTCTGTGCTCTTGCATAGACGATGCTTGTCATGCTCTGTAAAGAATACAGAGAAGAAACATTTGAGATTACTAGCGTTATGTCACGTGTGTCACTTTAAACACAACATGTATGTTCATCTTTAGCGGCTCTCAGCAGCAAATCCATAGAAAACAAATATTAGTGACACTGTAAAATAAAGTTTCATTTGATAGTATACCTGATGCATTGACTAATGTTAACAAACTGAACCCTATTGGAAAGTGTATCAGTATTACAAACAGAATTGTTCAGTAAATGAAGTCAGTAATCTCACATCTGTCTCTCCTAGAGTTTCTGAAGACATCTCAACAACGTCCCAAACGACAGCATGCTCTGATCTGATCAGAGGTCAGAGATTTTAATATGAACTCAGACATTCGTCATCCAATTCCTTCCAAACCAAATGACAATATCTGATTTACATAATGTACACAAATGTTATAACTCTGAACTCATGAGTGGAGGCAGTTTCTTGTTTGTGTTTTTTTGACTTCTCTTAAGGAATTTGAGAAGTGTACACTTGAGAGATACACAGCTGAAAACTCAATTCACTCTAGCTAAATAAATTGGGATACACAGTTTCCTTTTGGCTCTCAAAACCTGTGATGCGCTGATGGAAACTGGCATGTTTTCTGGTGTTCTGTAGCTCTGCTGTTCTCTCAGTGTGACAGTGAGTTGACTGTGACCCAAACAACCTCAGAAAGATGAAGACATGCACACCTGTGCAGACACAGAGAAGACAGAACCAGACTCTGTTTGGCAAAGAGGCTGTAATACAGTCTGATAATAGAGGGAACAGAGGGGATTGTGGGTAGACAGAAAAACAGATCTCAGCCCTCAACAGCTGCTAATGTTGATCCACACACAGAGACTAGTCTGACAGCCATTAGAGAAAGCACAGAGGAAAGAAGCAGTACAGACCATAAATAAATAAATAAAAGACGACAGGAAAACAGCGAGACAGGAATTGAGAAATTTACTCTCCTCCTGCAGTTGTCAAACACGTCGGACAGACAGATTTCTGCACATATTTCTGACAGACAGAACTCTGCACATGCACTGTAACGTCTCTGAAGACACATCACTTCTGAAGACGCTGTGAAATCACCTCCACTCACAGAGGAAGAATCGCTGCATACAGCCCTTAAGATGCCACGGTATTTTTAACACTGCTCCAGACCAGTAAAATAACTGTTTCACCGCCTGAATATCTACATCTCAGCTACATTTACTTACATTTGTGTCAGTACGTGTGTTCCCTGAGAAGCAATCCCACAACCCTTTGCGCGGCTAATGCAGTGCTTCATCATCTGAGCTACAGGAACACGACATCTACAGAGAATCTGAGTGCTTCCAGTAATAATACATGGAATACATATAATACAGATAATAATAATACAGATATCCATCTGAAGTTCAAAAGAGAGAAATGTTTTTTTCTCTTTCTATTTTAAATGGAAAATGGCTTTAGATAGATTTTAAACCTTCACTTTCAGACTCTGGCTGTCAGCATCTAAACATGTTAGTGTCAGTTATTAGTTTTATAACTATTAGTTATTAAAACTTTTATCTCCTTTTTCATTAACACACTGTGAAGTTCTGATTTTATGCCCTTCAGCTACACTGACACGCTCTCATGTTTCTGTGCATTACACAGCGCCAGACCTGGACCCAGGGGTCACTCTCTCGAACCTTCAACCCTGTAAAGCTTTAAATAGCCCAACAAACAGTCCATCATAGGTCATACTGCATTTATTTAACTTCACTGAATTATAAAAGCAAAGATTAACCCGACGGCTAGTTTTAATTCCTGTACATTCAGTTTGTTTTGTTTATTTGTCCTCATCTAGTTTATGTTTAATTTGTTTTCCAGCCCGCTTCTGAGGCACAACTGCATGAATTATTCAAACGATAGACTAACTTTATTTACTATTTATCTCAGGAGGAGATAAATAACAACAGCAGGTTTAATTCCAGAGTGATTTTCTGAATGGTGTGGGTGTGCTGCTGATTGCTAACAAACACTCTGGTTATGTGAAGGACATCAGATGGATTCAGTCACGTGCTGTCGAGCAGTTGCTCTCCAGGATCAGACATTTCATCAGCAGAAACGACTCTTGTTTTAACATCAAGGTGTTTATCATTCATATTTCACTTCCTAACAGTTACAATCCTACAAAAATACATAATGCGAGATCTTCAGGTAGGTGTAGATAAAGCTCCATCAGACCACACGCGTGGAGTCAAACTGTGGATGAGGGTCTCTGCTGTGAGAGGACGCAGATGGTCCAGTAGAAGCATGTGATGCACTCTGACAGCTCTGCTTTCATCACCTCAGCCTGAGGTGAACACAGGTTCCAGCACTGCACGGTACAGATGCGGAGGGGTTTTAGGGGTGGCAGGAAGTGTGAACAGCAGGCTGCCTGGAGTTCAGTCTGCCCACACAGAGGGGCAATGTGCCTTCCTCTGGACCGCGTGTCCACCTCCTCCAGTTTCAGGGTTATTCAGAAGCACTTCCTCCCCCTGAGACAGGCCCTTATTAAGCCACGGGCACAAGCAGCGTGGGCCTTTCTGACAGAACCAATTCAAGCACAGCTGAACTTTAAACACAGAAGTATTGTGCTGCTGTCACGCAACTGTAGGTCTGAAATTCCTTCATTGTGTTTGTTAAAGATCTTTCCTCCCTTCATACATCTAACTAGGGACAGACTGAAATATCACACAGGCCCGTTAAAATAACATTTTACGACTGAGCACTGATCTAACAAAAGAGTTTATTTCCTCTATGTATCAACTGGAAGATCTACTGAAAGCACTTTTCAAAGGACAATAAGCATTTTCTGCCCTCAGCAAAATTATTATCAAACAGACAAACGGAAAACCTGAACAGCATGAGGACACTGGACAGGGACTGATGATGCCTGTCTGTCAACATGTTACTATGGCAACAGATGCTGTTGTGGGCGTGTCCGCATGACAAAATGGAAATTTTACTCAGCATGAACATCAGATTATTGAAGGAAAAAATGAGCAGAGCCCAAAATGGAAGATGTTACACAAACTGACCGGCATGTATTCATTCAGCTTTTATCCAAAGCGACTTAAACAAGAGAAAAGAACAGCGTTTTGTCATTTCAATACAGTTTTAATTAAAAAACTTCTCACTCCCTCACTTCATATCTTTTGTCTCTCTCTAGCTGGTTTCTGCTTGTAGGCAACGTATTTTTCTGAAAACCTGTTTCACACTCAGTGATAAAGCTGAAAACATACAATATTACAGACAAAGAGTGAATTATTCACAAGTAAGAGTCGGTTAGATCATCCTCTCTCTTTTAATTCATCGACTGCGCTGAGGTGTCTGAAGATATTTCATTTTCTGAGGCTCATCATTTCTGTTCAGTGGCTCATAAAAATCACTGCAAAATGAAACTTTAGATTTGATGAAAAATTTCTCTGCAGACTGATCTGAGGAGGGTTACAGATTACTGAAGATTAGCTCGGTATTAAACGCAGAATTAAATCACAGTTTGAACTGAATCCCTGCACAGATATATCTGTATGATCTCACCTCCAGTGTATAGAAGCAGCAGATGGACTGTTAACTGCCCAGTCTTGAAACTTTTAACTGCCCAGTCTTCATATTTTAAAGAATATACACATGACAAATTCAGAAAACAGTGTTGTTGCCTAGGCAACATTGATTGGTAACAACTACACACATCAAAACACAACTCCTCTTTGCATATCAGATTTTTTCATTCATTATTTCTTATATAATCATTTAAAGATACTCATTTTAATGTATTATGATTGAGATATACTCATTTGATTTACACTATTTAGGATGAAATTATGTGAAGTGGGACACAGCATACATCCACAACGTGAGACAGCCCCCAATACATCATTGCATATACAACAATTAAAATGTTAATAAATGAAAGGATGTTGTAATGCAACAGAAATAATGATCAGCTATATGTACTAATTCACAACCATTATTCTCATGTATTTCACACACACACACACACACACACACACTCGCTGTCCCCCAAGGTTTGTCTTCAATCACGTCTCACAAAGGCCCCTCAGGAGCGTTCAACACAACACTGCTTATTTATCACACTGTTTACATTGATTACAAACACACTCACAGACAAACAGACTGTAATCACCCCCTACAGCTGCTCCTCCTAATGTCACGTGCCAGGCAGAATGAGTATGAGAAACACTGTGTGCAGAGCAGACAGATGGGGGCAGCTTTTACCTACAGATGTAACGTACAGCATCTGACACACAGTGATGTCAAAAACTCACTTGCCTTTAAATCCTAATATCCTTTAATAACTCCAGCTTACTCGCCCTCACGTCGTTTCAAGCCTGTATGACTGTACTGGACAAAACAAGGGTGAGCAAATGATAAAAGAAGCTAAACGATTTCTTTTAAGGTAGGGTCAGCCATTTCAGAGACGCTAGCAATAGCATGCTAGTCTTAAAAGAATAAGATCTCTCTTCAGAGTGCCACGCCTCCTCAAACACAGGTATGCAAATACATAGTTTGACAAACAAGTAGGACATGCTATCATTGCATTCAGCCCGAATGCAATGATTGGATGACTATTTTATGATAGCAACTTAAGAATAATTTTTTTGATATATATGCTATATAATGTGTAAATAAACGTTTTTCTACTTTAAGAGAACGTTAGCCGGCGTTCCGAGAACATTTTCTGTTAGCTGGTTTGTTACCTAAAGCAAATGCCTCTGAATGTTTTGAACCTCTCCACAAACAGCTCTACAGTTGACTGCTCACTGTATCACTGCTGCACTTCTGCTCATCCACGCTGTAGGCCGGAATGTGATTACTGTGTTTGGATTTTTCTCTGTATCAGTGATTTTAAACTTCAAACACACACACACACACACACAACCTTACATGACTTTTGAACCATGAACAATTTCACACCTCAGTGAATAACATTCACAACAACGTTTCCTTTTTGCCAGAGAAAATAAAAGTGAGATGGGCTGCAGTGATGCGCTCTTGTTGATCAGCTAGAAGACAGTCTGCTGGTGTCCTAATTCACCAAATAACCGAAAAATGCACAGACTACATTTTTACAAACGAACCGATGACTGTAAATGATTTTCTGTGGTGACGGGTCACATCACTGAGAATATCAATACAGCTTCAGATGTATTGAACTGGAACATAAGTAACATTCTCTGACCTTTGACCTCTGACTCTCTGTAATTACACAGGGCTAATAAACAGGGCTGCGTTTTTAAAGTCACTGCTCAGTAAACTGAACCACCTTCATCTTCTACACAACTGCCTCAGGCTGCTACACACACAGTGTGTTAAAAGCTACTTTAGGTAACACACACACAACATACACTATATGGTGACAAAGCCACACGTGTCCTGCTAAGTGCTTCTGGGTAAGAATTTAAACAAATGAGTCGGGTGCTAAGGGCCAGACTTTGAATAAACAGGTCAGAGAGAGAGAGAGACAGAGAGAGAGACAGAGAGAGAGAGAGAGAGAACGCTGGTGGAAGAGCGAGACCTTCAGCTGACCAAAACTTCATAATGTGCTTTTAGCATCTGAAGAGATTTGAGTCTGATCATAACTCAGTATTACATGATAACAGCTATTACTGCAGACTACATGCGGTGAGGTGTTATGATAAATATTAACAACAAATACACAACTGCAGCATGAACACGTTCAAGTTAATTGCTTGTTTGTTTTTTGTAAAAACAAATGAAAGGACTTCAGGAGAATTCTGTGAAACAGTTTTGGGTGCTGGATTAAATGAGACTGATTAAACACATCAGCTGTGATTCTTTCCTTGTTTCTCCATTTAATCCTCTCAGTTTTTGAGCTGAAGGCGTTTCTTACATTAAGAGTCATTTGTTTCAGTGGTGAAATATGTTCTCATATGTGGCCTGAAACACCAAGAATACAAATGCTTTTAGCTGTCAAATACAAACAATATACATGACAGAAAATACAGAAACCATAACACAAGCCATGTGTTGCATTCTCAGCGTTAAATGACACGCAACAGTTGGTTTTCTCTTTTAGGTCAAATACTGTCTTGATGGAAGTTCAGTTTGAATAAAACTCACATATTTCCTTCACAAGAGTAAAAATCCACTTGTAACTGTGTTTAGTGCAGGAGGCGAGCAGAAGTTACACACTTCCACTTTTAAGCTTCTGTAGCTGATGTTCATGTAAATCTCTCAGGGCAGAGAAGATCTGAGGTGTTACTGATGAAAGGTTTTGTCTTTGTGAGTTTATTTCCTGACGTGTGAAGCTTCACTGAAAGAGTTTATATTCAACCACCTGCTGGAGGTTATGAAACACACCTGATTCTCAAACACATCTGATCTCTCAAACACATCTGATCTCTCAAACACATCTGATCTCTCAAACACACCTGATTCTCAAACACACCTGATTCTCAAACACACCTGATTCTCAAACACATCTGATCTCTCAAACACACCTGATTCTCAAACACACCTGATTCTCAAACACATCTGATCTCTCAAACACATCTGATCTCTCAAACACATCTGATCTCTCAAACACATCTGATCTCTCAAACACACCTGATTCTCAAACACACCTGATTCTCAAA
>JAZGTI010011837.1:0-16258 GCA_036877585.1 Botia kubotai | reverse complement strand
GAGCCCTACTCCCCAGAGCTGCTGTCCGCCATGATGCGTCTGTGGTCTGACTCAGGCATCCAGGAATGCTTCAGCCGTGCCCGCGAGTATCAGCTGAATGACTCCGCCCAATAGTGAGTACAACCCTCTGCTGGGAAGAACCATTAGCGTTTCACACTTCATTAAGAGAGTATTCTGCGTATAAACCCAACAATTTCAGGTTGTGAGAACATTTCTCTAACATTTTCCTAAGTAATATTTTTTTATGTTTTTTATTTGTTTGATATATAACCTAGGAATAACGTTTTTTATGTGTTTGATATATAACATTAAAAAACTTCTACTAACATTTCTGCAATATTTTTTAATAACTTAGAGAGAACATTAGCCAACATTCTGAGAACTTTCCCTGTTAGCTGGGTATACCCTCATTTTATTAAATCTATATCATTTTACTATCACAACAGTCACATTTTTTAATACGTATTCATGGGGTATAGATTATTTGGATGGTAAAGAGACTTGGCCATGTTTAAGTTGTGGCAAAAGTATAACATTTTAATCTTTATTCCCAATGTGTGTTTAGCTAGTTGCTTTAATATATACTGTATAGTATTACATGGGCTCAGCATAATAACACTCCCCAGTGAGAGACATAAATTCACAGATGCAATTACAGTCTCCGCTGATGAAAGGTCTTGAGATGTCTATGTGTATGTGCTACACGTGTATGCTTGTGTATAACAGCGTGGAAAGATTTTAGTCAGCATTATATTTGGATCTGACGTCGTGATTTACAGTAATCGTCCGGGAAGCCTGTACTTTGACAAAAGTAGCGTTTAGACGAAGACAAATTACTCGCTCACAAATCAAGAGTGTAAATTAAGTCGCTAAGAAGGTAAACATGTTTAGAGTGCCAAAAACTGACCTCTGTGGAAAGGACTAAGAGAGACATCCATAGGCTGTACTATTGCATATAAACACTACCAGGTTTTGCATAAGTGTGGTGCCCTGTCTTCAACTCAATATATTACATAAAAACTCAGTAAACCCTAGAGTAGACAAACAAATACCAGTGGTGTTTTCCCACTGGTATTTTTTGTTTTTTTGTAAGACTGAGAAATGGAGGTGTGTGAAAACGCCAAATAATTATTGATCCATGGAATGTAATTTATTTACATTAATTTCATTTATTTGTGAATTAAAATGACTGCATTGTACAGTATTGATTGTTGTCGGTGTGCTGCAGTAGCACAGCAAGCACAATAGAATGTTAAATATTCTTTGTATTGATGCTTTAGATTCAACAGTGGCGCATGAATGCTCATACAGCTGTGTTTGTTTCTTATGTGCATGTATGTTTATGTACACTAAACACACGGCCAGCTTGACAGGTACTGCTTGTATGACCAAATCATTCCTTCACATCACTGACCATAAGATAAAGGAGTTCTCCATGAACTCATGAGAGATTTGACATCATTTCCTTGGGGCTGTTTTCCATGACTGCGGTGCACAGTGTACAGTACACTCGCTCCCACATGTTTTCAGGCAGTGGGCTTGTCTTTCTCCTCCCTGAGAGCTACTGAATATATCAGGAGATATTTCAGAAGACATTTCAGGACACACTTTTGCTGGCTCCTGATCCACAAGGCCCGTGGCTAGTCTGCTTCAGAGTGGGACGTTGTGATGGGAGTAGATCTGCCCATATCCTCATCTGTTCTCTGTTTTTGTCATTATCTGGACTGCTTCCATTATGCCTTTCCTTCCTCTGTTTCACACTTGCCAACTTCTACCGTGTTACTCTGATATTATTCTCTTTATGGTGCCTTTCACTGAGTTCATCCACTGTTTATCACCTTAACTGACTTTCTCGTTTGGTTTTAGAGCCCCTCCCCCTGTTTCAGCCGCAGTCATGTCTCCTCCCCAAACCACGTTTCTCGGTTTTGTTCCTGCTCAGTTTTATTTTCCTGCTCCACTTCTTCTTTTCAATCGTATGGCCACTAATTTCATTTCTTTGGAATTTTTTTCCCCATAATAGAGTTAAAGATGAAGTCTGTTTCACTTCTGGCTATAGGAGACGCTTTTAAATACCGATGTATTCGGACCTCATTTGTAACTGTTTAGGTTAGCGCTGGTCAGAATTGTTTTTACATTACAGTCTGGTTAAAGCTCTTTTGTATTTTGTATTCTTCCATGCAGCACAGACAGCGCTGAGAGAGACCTTTATTCGTGACATTTCCAGGGAACATTCTTATTGAACGTTCTTATTGAAGTCTTGGATACTAAGACGGCATACTGCGATTAATATTCTATGTAATATTGCTCGAGGAAAAGCTTCAATAGCTTTACCTTCAGATACCAGTTTCACGTTGAAAAACATGTTCTCACATTTCTTGTGGTTGTGATACACTGTATCTTCACTGAATTATTGTCACCATTAAAATGACTTGTTTCCTGGCAACGAGGTAATATGTCATTGTCAGAAAACTTTCACAAAAATGAGAGCTGCTGGTAGTCTTCTTACTGTCTAGGTCTTATCTCCAACATTTTGTTCAGCTGCTTCAACCAAAGTCCACCGCCCTCCTCTTGGCCCCAAGGATGGTTTCACACTATTTGGTTTCAAATCACAGTATGTTGTTTGCATCAACAACACATTAGTGACATCTTATTTTTAGCAGTAGCTAATTAATGATGCTTTTTTAAAAGTGTCTTATTCACATTTATGCATTTGCTTGACCCTTTAATCCAAAGTGACCTACAGTAACATGTGCATTTGATGTGCATGTGATTTTATCAGTCTACTGAACCCATGACTTTGGTATAGCTAGTGGCACTGGCACTGCCAGAACACATTGTTTTGCCAGAGCAAGCAGCTACAGTATGAGAAAGAAATTATACTTTTTAGGCACATATTGTGTCAGTTACATAGTTACATAGTTCTAGACTGTAAATCTAAAAAACTTCTCCTTACAAAACATTAATGTAAAAATCTAACTAAAATATTTGTTTTTTGATGTAAGAATATAATGTGTCAATATATAATAATATATAATAATAATAATAATATATAAGAATATAATAATATATTTGATGTGTCAATATAGTATTCCAAGGGAAAATATCACAATATTTTCAATGATACTTTTTTCTCCCACCCCAGTGTGAAGGCACCACGCCCCTCCATTATAAAGCACAGTTACAAATAATACACTAATCTTCCTTATTCCTTATAGGTTACATCTTTCTTCCTTCTCTGACTTAGCATATCACCTTAACTGCATTCTAAGATTTCTCATGAATTAAAGGGAATCGATCATTGTAGCGTTCCTGCAGAGCCCAGATGTTTCAGACCTTTTGGTTCGTATATATGCTGCAATGTCTTGGTAGTTTACTGCGCCTCTCTCTCTCTCTCTCTTTCTCTCTCTCTACCTCTCTCTATCTCTGTGATGGGGGGCAGACAGCAGGCACGCTGCTGAGAAGTGTTGCCAGGCAGAGCACTCAAGCAACATCAGGAAACAGAGGAAGGGTGGAGAGAGAGAGAGAGAGAGAGAGAGAGAAAGCAGGGGGAAGGGCAGAGCTGGCAAACAGCCTGAGTGCTAGAGAGATACGAGTTTCTCATACTAAAAGCTGAGTGCAAAAACCCTAGAGCACAACAAGCAGCCCTTCCACCTCAACCGCACATCCATTAGGCCTAAAACCATAGAGTGAAGTCCACACTGTGTTGTCATTTTTATAAAAGATTTACAATAATACTTACGGCTCCTTCACAGACCAGAACGAGGGCATTGAGTGCACAGGAGCTACAGTACGCACATAAGCAATGCAGCGAATCGAAATCTGCTCACTAAATAAAAGTTGCAACACTACTTATTAAAATACATTTGGTAATGGAGTGACAGTTGTTAAGCTGTTTTTTATAATAGCTGTAATAGCTTGTTTTTCAGTAACAAGCTTCTTTTCCCAGCAATTATCAGTTTAATGTCTTAAAATACTACATCTGGCATTTTTGGCATATGTTGCATTGGAAAGGCTAATTATGTTGGCTCGGAAAAGCTAACATGCTGTTGTTCATTGTAGTGAATCGGTTGAAATAAAATACTTTAAGTGCTGCCGTTGCACATTTGATTTAAATACATTCGTGTTTTCATGTTGTAGTTGTTGTGTTTATTGTAAAAATACATTCAGTTTAATGCTGTTATCTTCATTTAGATCATAAATAATAACACATTATTTTTTTACCTGTGAAATTTGAATCCTCGGATGTTCTGAACCTACGACATGCCGTTAGTCAAATATTCGACAGATTACTTGTGCTTATAGTGGTTATATCAGACCAGTGCTGCCAGTCACTGTCTAAAAAAAGCTTATGGAAAACCTCAGTAAACATAGCTGACCTAAATCTGCTATTTGTAAATAGACAGAATTTATTGAAAGGGTTATGCGCAACAAAAAGAGGCAAAAACAGAATGAATATGTCACTTGACTGTCATTATTACAGGGCCGATCAGCGGATGAGGCCACATAAGTCCTGTGAGAGCAGGTCATCTCCTGGGTCAGGTAGACTTAAAAGAGCCTGTAGAAGTGGAGAGCTTTTAAGTGATCCTGCAAACCAAAAGCACCACAATTAAACATTAATGTAAGTCATAGAGTCACAGTCACAGCAAGAGCGCCTCCTAGAGCCAGCGAGCTGCACCACAACGAGGCAAATATGGAGAAAGACGCATTGAGATTAAAACCTCCTTGTATTGTTTCCATATAGAACCAAGACACACAAGTTCCAGGAAACATAACAGGTCCTGGCTTCGCTTCCTGTCTTTTTTAAAGTTCTCTTTCTAGTCTTTGCCTTCTTGTGTCACTATTACTGTGTGTCTATAAGAGCCACAGAACAATATACTGTATATACTGTATCGTTTGAAAGGGATCGTGGTATAGAGGAGCAGAGAAGGAAATAACAACAGTGGAATGTTCACTTGTAACCTGCAATTCCAACTGAATGAGAAGCAGTGAAATCACTGTGCCACAGATGGACAGGAAAGGAAGAATAGAAGAGAGGGATCGAAAGAGAGAGAAAGAAAGGGCAGAATTTACATCTGAGCATGCTTGATCCATTTACACAAGACACAGAATTAAAAATCAAGCTGTTTGGAAATTATAGTTGTTTAAGCACCAAGCATGTCACCAGCAGGAATGCTTACAGTAATTTCTCTCTAATTGTGTCAAAACATGTTTGAAATTGTTTTTTGATGTAATCAGCTATTAATGTCCAATGCCTACCAGTATTACCAGCACCGGCCTTTGATGGATGTTTCAGTGTCCCGAGGAGTTCAACCTTCAGTTCTATTGGCATACAATTTGGATTTTGCAGTTTCTTTCATCTGAAAATAAATGACATCTGCAGCCTCAGAGAATGTACACCATGCATTGTTGAAAAGCAGACTCGCTCCTCGCTGTCAAGTTGCATCACTGTTGCTTTTTGAATAGGATAGTATGTGTGTGCAAGCTGTGAGTTGCGCAGGAGTGATGTTTCATGTTTTCCTTTGACTGACTTAATTATGCAATTTAATAAATACTCACTGTGCAGCGTTATATCAGCGCACACAGCCTATACATTAAGATGGATTGCGAGTGGTTAGTGAATAAGATGTAGACATTGCATGCAAAAATGGTGGAAGTATTTCATACTACTGATTATATACAACATGCAAATGATTTGTATATTCCCATTGTAGGATCAAATATAGGAAATTTTGTAAGGCTACACTAAATTAAAGACTACCAACTATGTATACATAACTAAACCTCTCTCACTTTCCCCCTCTCTCTCTCTCTCTCCCTGCCTGTCTTTTATTCTACCTTCAGTTACTTAGACAGTTTAGATCGTATCGGTGCTGCAGATTACCAGCCCACAGAGCAGGACATTCTGCGAACTCGAGTGAAGACCACCGGGATTGTAGAAACCCACTTCACCTTCAAGAACCTGCACTTCAGGTGAGTGTAAATGACATGTTATTTATGCATCTGGAAGTACATGTCATTCAAAGCCTTGTACTGAAGCTGCAGTCTGACTGTTAGAGTATTACGGTAATGATCCCTCTCAGTCATTCATGGTGCGTAAGCAGGTGTTTTTAAAGAAACATTTCTCATCTTTGCTCAGACTCATCTAAACTAAATGTGTATGAAGTGTTTGTTGACCTAATATTTACTTCCAAAGTGGTTACAAACTGAGATTCATCCACGCACCAACGGATATGTCAATACACCCTAAAAATTCTTTCTCACCCCACCTCTCACTTCATATCAGCTCCTCATTCACAGAGTTTTTTTCCTCTCTGCACTGATAGCATGTGAAAACAGAGGCCTAAAATAAAGGTGTTGATGGGGGTTAGACAGACACAGAGCTGCCATGAATATTCTGAAGACAGATGTAGCATCATATCACACCGGTACAGCAAAATTTACAATTTGCGCTCAAGGAAAGTGCTCAGTAGACGTATAAATGACTTGTCTTGAAGCCGCTACCAGTGTTCCCAGCTAAATGTTTTTTTTTAATGTTCCACTAACTACTTTAGAATGTTTTTTCTGATATATGATATATAACGTTAAAAAATGTTTCACTAACATTACTGCAATAATATTTTTTTAAAACTTAGAGAGAACTTTACAAGAATGTAGGCAATGTTTTGAGAGCATTCCCTGTTTAAAGTTTTTAAACCTGTTTAAAACACATTGAAAGGTTATGGCCCAACCATAGGTTGACTTTTATCTGTTGTCTGTTGTGTTGTATGTATCGTATGCTCGCTCTGTTTTAGAACACATTGTGTGTGTGATGCAGTGCACTACATTGAATGTGATGAGCTCATGTTGAGTTTTGTGCACGCAGGCTGTTTGATGTGGGAGGTCAAAGGTCGGAGAGGAAGAAATGGATCCACTGCTTTGAGGACGTGACCGCCATTATCTTCTGTGTGGCTTTGAGTGGATATGACCAGGTGCTCCATGAAGATGAGACCACGGTAAGCAACCAATTCAAATACATGTGCACAAATACACATATCTGCGCTTCTGCTGTGATGCACAAGGGCTCACAAAGCATGCATGCACACACACACCCAGCGGCTCTCTTTTACATATAATCAAGTATGCTTACTTTTTAACACACTTAACGCTAATACAAATTATATAATGTGTACTAAAACAGTTTTAACAAGATCTTTAAAAGAGTTTGGTGATCCCAGCTAACAGGGAACATTCTTAGAGCGTTAGCTACCATTCTCTAAAAGTTATCAAAGTTATCAGTTATCAAGTTATTAAAACTGTGCTTGCAGTCATCAGTACATGATTAACATGATCAGAACATTATAATTGCAATCATGTTACCATTCAACAAACATGGTCGCGGTATGGGATCATCCACAGTCTTCTAATTAAAATAAGGACCACAGAGCCTTTTGTCTTTAAGGTCAATGGTATTAGTAAATCAGCTTCCATTGTGAGCTCTCACACTAATCAACACAGTAAATAATAGTTACATGTGTTATGTATACACTATGCCAAAAAAAAACTTTGATTCTAGTAAATAATCAAAGATTTACTTGATGAGTGTGTGATCTGTGTTTAAGTCTATCTTAGGTCCTGCTTTGACTACATTTGGATTATTGTTTTTGTTATGAGCATAATTTGCTCTTCGTGTACATATTTTAAAGAAAACATGAGAAGCATGTATGTCTTATTAGTATAAATAGAACTGTTTGCATAGTTAACATGACATAAATCTTCTTAAATTTCATGTCTGTAGGCAATTGTCCTGAAAACTTAACAGTTCAAGTACAGTAACTTTATGCTGTTTAAATAAATACAGTACATTTACTTACAAATAAATACATCATAATCATTTTAATTCAGCTTCATTTTTAAAGTTTTCTGTCTTCTTTAAATGAAAACAATCATCCTATATGTCCCACGCTATTGGTTTAGTGTGTGAGGGTGCCCGGTGAGTCGTGGCAGCTGTGATGAGTCATGTTTAGATGCATCACAATCCAGCTAGTGTGGGGCACAACCTCAGATCTGCTCAGACACGCTTATGACAAACACAGATATGTGATGTTTTACACTGAAGCTAAAAACATCACACAGATTTATTATGATGTGTTTTAGGCTTTTATGGGTAGGGACCAGAATAACCGTCAAAACAGTGAATCTTACATGCCCGTATGTATCTACTGAAGCAGTTAAAAGTGGAGACACATCCTGTTATTCAGCTAAAAAAAAGTATAACGATAAACACTCACAAATTTACGCTCTCTGTATGTTTTTCTATCAGTGCATTACGCATTGACAGTCTGTTATTCTGCCTTTATGAATCTCTTGTGAACTCTGTGTCCTTTTCTTGTCCATTTCAACACACACACACATAGTTTTAGCTCTTTCAAACCAGGGTGACCAGACGTCCCTGTTTAATAGAGACAGACTCAAGGTCTGTCCCAGTGTCCCGACAATTCATTAAATAAATAGTTTTTAATGCAGGTTTAGGCTGAGTATCCCAAATCCGTTTTTTAATAAAATGTCATTGCAGAGAAGGTAAGCGGTTTCTTTGCCATTTCAAGGTGATTTGCAACACTTTCGTTCTAGAGATATTTTCAGCAAATCAGCTTATAGTGTATCTGTTTGCCTTGACAACAACAACATACATCAGCCGCTGCTCCACATCATCCTATCAGTGCAGGCAGAGGCAGAAATTATCAAATGAAAGTGTGTTTATTACGTAACACATGAAAAACTGACATTGAAGGTTACATCTGGACAGCTTAGCACACTAACTTTTAACATTGTTGTACGAGAAATCACACAATGGTTTTAGGCTCCAATGTAGTAAATATTCTGGTTTTAATTATTTTTAATTATCTGTTTATAAGTCTTTACATCAACAGGAAATTTACATATAAATGTCCAGGCTAGGGATTTTAAAGATCTGGTCACCCTTTAGACACTCAGTGTGGCTTGTGTGAATATGGATGTCGTTTTTATCTATTTGGAGCTCCTTTTGCTTCGTTTATGAGTGCATGGACCAGGTCTGCATCGCTTTGCTATTTTTTAGCCTAGCCAAGGTGTGTGGGTGAGAACTGCGCGTGTGTATGGATGTACGCTTCTGTGTATGTGTGTCTGAATGGCAGTGATATCTTGGGGTGAGGAGTGTGAGTGATGTGTCGGGTTCTGGTGCATGTCGGGTTCCGCTCGGTTGCTCCGATGGCCTCCAGCGGCCACTTCTGCATCTGTGTCTCTCCTTCAAAAGCATCTCAGCTGCTGTCCTGTCATCTCTCGCCATCGGCTTTCTTCTCTAACCAATCGCTAAACAATCCAGCCCAGCACTACAGACGGCCTTTCCACCAAACCCTCCCACAGGTATGAAAATATCACGCCCAGCCCCAGCTTAAGTACAAAGAAGAGTTGGAAGCAGTACTGTTTAATCTAGTGCTTTGCTTGTGTGCTCATTCTGATGCCTGTTTTACTGAAAAAATTTAGATCTTCTACATTCATTTTTTTGTTTCAGAAACTCAACTTTTGATGGCTAATTGTGCTTTGTATTATGCAAAACCTAAGCTGATTGGTTGACCCTGTTCTTTTTTTTGTTTCTGTTTTAAATAATCACCACACATCAAAGAAAGTGACTGCTTCCAACTCTGAATTCATTACCATTGAGATGACGACCAATTAATGTGCAGAATAATTATTTATTCATTAAATATGGAAATAAGGGAAAACTGTACATCTTTACCCATCTTCCCATTATAATTAACATAGGATTCATTGTATACTACCTTGATGTGACAAATAATTCATACTGTACACTTGCCAGTAGAATATATTTATTTCCATGGCTGTTAAATTTCCTTGCTTATTTCTGTTCTTGTCCCACCTCATATTCTAATTATGTACTCAAAGTGTGATTGCACCTGACTGTGTGTGTGTGTGTGTGTGTGCGTGCGTGCACGCGTATGCGTGTGTATTTGTGGATTCATGTCTGTAAGTAATGATAGGCTAATGTCTTGTTTTTTGTTCTTGCAGAATCGCTTGCATGAATCTATGAAGCTCTTCGACAGCATCTGTAACAACAAATGGTTCACAAACACCTCCATCATTCTTTTTCTTAACAAGAAGGATATATTTGAGAAGAAAATTAAGAAATCTCCCCTAAGTATCTGCTTTCCAGAGTACACAGGTAAACTCATTACCCTGATGTTAAGCTATGCGTGAAAACTCCGCTCTCTAGGACGATAAGGCAAATGTGATGAAAAGAAAAAATAATTGATGAAGAGAGGACTGTAGAAGACCTTTCCAAAAACTAATTAACACAATAAATCTTCAACCACCCTGTCATTTTATTCTGTTTGGATGGATTATCATTCATAACGTGGAATGGCTCCGTGCCTACATTCTCCAGCTTTGAGGGAAAAAGCCAGGATAAGCCCAATAGTCGTTTCTTCTGCCCTCTCTGTTTTCAGTTTGTAGAAGCTTTAAGGTTTTTAGTTTCTTCCAGCATAGCTGTTCTTAACCCTCTATTGTATGATATTGCCTCTGGGCAACAAACCCATTTTCTTAAGTGTGCAAGCACACAATGCATGTGAGATGAGATAAAATGGTTAAAAATGTAGAGATGGTCACACTACATGCTGGCAGTCATTTTAAAATCTTCTCCTGGCATGCAGCACCGAGTGGAGGATGTACATTTCTGTTTTGGAGAAATGCCCTCGAGAAAGGTTGTTTTTTTTTTACGCCCAAGAATCTGATTTACATTTTTCAATGATTAAACTTCATTTTAAAACATTTGGAGCCATATAAAATATTGGCATGTTTTAGGAAAATGTTTGGATGTGCTTTTTTCCTAGAAGCAACATTATGTGGAATGGTTGCACTTGTGTACAGTTATGTCACATGTGCCTTCACTAAAGAGAAGCTTTATCTTTTTGGTATTAATTATTATTAAAGCATATGCATTTTAGTACTTAATATGCATTTTTTGTGTTCAGGTGAATACTTCAGATATCCCAAATTTCCCAAAAGCTGTTTGTTTTTTAGTAATGAGATCAAGGCACAAAAATATAAATCAAGTCATTTGTTTAATCATTGCTTTGGTAAAGTAATAGAGGGTTAAACTTTTCCTCATCCATTATGCTGATTAACAGTCTTTAACCAGATCAGTGCATGCACATAGAAACCATCATTTCATCATTTTTCACTTTATTACTTGTATCATTCGGTTTTCCCATTTATATTTACCATTGTATTTATTCTTTTTACTCCCTTTTCCAACATTTTCTTTTAATTTTCCAACATTTGCATTACTGGCCTGTTTGTTTGTTTGTTTGTTTTTTTTACATCTCTTACTCTCCTCTTACATTCACGTCTACCTTTATTGCTCTGCCCCTTTTCCGTCCTTGTTTCCTCCGTCCTGATCCATTCTGTGCTGCAGGTTCGAACACGTTTAAGGAAGCAGTGGACTACATTCAGTCCCAGTATGAGAGTAAGAACAAATCAGCTGACAAGGAGGTCTACACGCACACCACCTGCGCTACAGACACCAACAACATACAGTTTGTCTTTGACGCCGTTACCGATTCCATCATTGCCAACAACCTGCGCTTTTGTGGCCTTTACTAAGTGTCTCGTTCACCAGAAGTTTCCATCAGATATCTCGGGCCATTTAATGGCTCCTTATAGGTGAGAACTACCTCAGATCTGGTATTAGTTCTCACAAAGCTGTTCTTTCTTTTATAAGGGGGTGGGTGCTAAATTTGAACCAAAGGTCTGGACTGTATTGATTTTGGCACATTGTTACAAACGCAGGAGAGTGCTTTAAATGTCCTTCCTCGGTGATCTGTTAGAGTGAGGGCAGGAGATCGTCTATTTTGAGGAATTTTGGTGCCAAACTTTCACTACTGCCAACTTTATTGCTATTGTAACACAGCTTGTAAAGTTGTAAAGACTCTCATTTCTATCTTCATTACACAGTATGTAGATAAATAAGTCCAGATTTATTTAATACCAGTTATGGGGCGATATTCTACATTCCAATAATTATGTAGGTGGCTCTATAAATGTTCTGTACACATACTGTATATATATATAATTACAGATTAATGCATTGTGGGATATAAATTCCAAGAATATTCACTGGCTGGCTCATATTACACGTGTTCGAAGCTGACGGCAATTTCAGTGTGTTGATGAAACGCTAGGCTTGACATTTACTTGGCATTTGGAGGAGAGTGTAAATGTCCAATGCCCTGAGCCAAACCACAAAAATGTTAGCCTCTTAGCATCCTAAAAACAACAGGACGTGTTACTCTTCAAAATTGGATTTTGGACCTTTTTAGCCCGTACACCTAGGACAAACCAAAAATCTGTTATCTTGGTTAGTTTTTGTATTGTGTTTCAAAAGAGCTTGTTATACTGAGGAGTGTAATGTTGATGTATGTTTACACTATATGTACATACAGTATGATTGTGTTGGGTGATTTTGGCCAGAAAATATCATATACATCCTAACAAATGACAAAGGTTAGGATTTTATACAGATCTTAAAAGGAGATGATATAGCAACATCTGGACTATACTGCATATCACAATGACTGAGGTAATAAAATCGCCGAGCTGTTTAACATCTGCTGTTTGTTTTAACTGTAGTTTAGTCTGTAGTTTATAGCTTGTTGATAGTGTCAGTAGCTGCGGTCATAAGCACTTTGCTAGTCATATCTAAAAGCAAGACAGCGCCACCAAAAGTAACAACCGGTTCCATTTTCTTAGCTAATGAAGCTAAAAATCAGTAGGAGGGCACTGAATGGACAGGAAGTTGAATAGACACTTTTGTCTGATGAACTGCTGTTTGCTGTAGCATTGTGTATTCTTACATTCTAGCATTCTTGCGTTGAACTTAAGACCTTGGCTGCTAGGTTAGCTATGTTTGTATGTGTATATGTAAAATGGTGATCTATATATAGATGTTGGCAAGCCTACCACAGGCTTGAATGTGTGTACAGCATTTAGTTTTAGCCTTGATTTTTCTGTAGAAGCATTTTAGTAAACCTTATTTTAATCTCAGTCTGTGGCTATCTACTATAAATCTGTGCTTTGAAATTAATAATCTGCTTTTTTTTGGTTCTGAACAGAAGAGCCAAAACAGTAACTAATTGTACGTTTGACATGAAGGTTCTGTGTTAAAACATGTTGGCTTGTGCCAGTTATGAGCTGTTATTTTTACTATTGAGGCCAGTGGTCAGTACTGAGTGCCAGTAAACTGCTTTATTGGGCAGGTGCTGGTATGCAGTTTTGTAAATACTGTAAATTTACAGTAGAGAGCGCGTGTGTGGTGTACAGTCATCAGGGACAGCGGACCAATCGGGGACAGCAATAGCAGTTTCTGTGAACTTTGTAAACCTAATCCCAAATTGATTGCTCATCAAATTGAAGCTGTAAAGAACGATCAAATGAGTAACAGGCTGTGCGGCCAATGTAAAAAAAAATTGTCATCTCAGATATATAGGGAAATAGGTCAGTGGCCAAAGTAAGGAAACTCGAGGGTAATTGAGTCTGTCTGTACTGAGGGACAAAGGCCAATTTGTTTGCTGGGTTATAGCTATTCTACAAACAGCAGTGTGTGCAGTACCCAGATTGACCAGACTGATTTCTAATGTAATACGCTCAAGGGATACGGTTTGCTAATGTAGAATGATTTACTTAAAATGGATTTAAATTAGCCTGAGAAATACTTAGTCCCATTGTAGGGTCTAATTTATATGTGGTATGCCTCCAATTGCCTGATGCCTCCAAGTACGCACACGCTGCAAAAAGGTTTTGTCTGTTTTCCAGTAGAAACATCTAAAACAAGACACATTTGAAAAGCAAAATTGTGTAAGATACTAAGACTTCTTTCAAGAAAATGTTTGAAAAGTGATGTTTATGCTTTAAATCCAGAAATTATTTGCTAGTAAAGTAAGATACAACAAACCAAATTCCAGATGTAAAGAAAATTTTTTAATGATATTCAGATATTAGTACAGAAAAAATAAAATGAAATCAAAAGCACTAATTAGGATTTTTTTGGAGCTGTATTCTCTCACTGCTGAGGTATAAACCCTTTACATATCAGTAGTGTGTGTTTAAGCTTGTTTGTTTTTGCCAAACTGCTGTAATTATTGTTTGTATGTGTCTGTCGCTCGTGTTGTTATTTATTGAACAGTGGATGTGTATTTATATGTCAAATGAATAAAGTGCTTATGAAATTCTGTGTGCAACACTCATTTCTGAGTCTGTTTTCTTCTCCCACAAATAACAGCAGATTGTAAATGCTGCTGATTAAATATATTTTCGTATAATCAGGTTGTTTGTACTGATGATTGCTGGTCTGTGTCCTCACGTGATTTGAGCTGTTATTAATAATCGTTCTTTCCTGCCAACTTTTCACCAAACTGTTACCAAGACTTCTATTCATATATAATTTTCTATTTAGATCAAAATTAATTTATAACCAGAAGCTGCCAATGCAGAGTTAAAAAAATATTTACAGTCTAAGTAGAGGCCTGTGTTATCATGTCCCAATCAACATTCTTATAACATTATTCCTGACATATTAAAAGAAAAACATATTAAGAACTTACCTGTCATCATAACACCTGCAAAAATAAGACTAAATAAGAAATAAGTGTCTCAGCTGACTTCACATTTTCAGTCTAACATTATCTGACTACATGATCGTGAATTATGTTATGCATAACTTGATATGGGCCAATTGTATATTTTTGTGGCGCTCAACTACAGCAGATCCTTACTGTATCTTGACTCAACTGCTCTTGCTGTTTATATTTCTCCACTAACTTTCTGGTTTCTCTGTCTGCCTCTTATTCTCTGTTTCTCTCTCTGTCTGTCACTTTATTCTGGTTTCAGAATCGCATGCATGAGTCTCTTATGCTGTTCGATTCCATCTGTAACAACAAATTCTTCATTGACACTTCCATCATTCTCTTCCTCAACAAGAAAGATCTGTTTGCTGAAAAGATCAAGAAATCTCCCCTGAGTATCTGTTTCCCTGAATACACAGGTAAGGACACCTGCACGGTCATAATGCCAATATGTCTTGCATGAAAAATGTGAGATAAACACAGCTGTCACAAAAGGAAATACAACTAGATCTGAAACTGAAATAAATCTACTGATATAAACGATTTGATTTGTAAAAGATATAATTAAAAAAATAATTTGAAGTTTTACACTTGCTATCGTTTTAAGATGAGACTGAGTCCCTGTAACACTGAAGTCCTGCAATCAGTCCACTGCATCAGAATTTGTTACTGGTTCTCCAGGAATTGTGATCCCAAACCCCTGTTCGTTTGGGTTAATAGCATAAAAGCTAAATGTAGCCTGAAACCATTCTGCATCTTGAAGGCACATTAAAACTAAGAGTGAAGCAGTATTGCTGAGAGCAGCAGCTAAATTTTGCATGTGCAGTCATGGGTAAAAGGTGCACCCAGCGGGATGCCTGCAGGTCTGTCAAACTCTCTTCTGACAAAACACGGTTCACTGCCTGTGTTACAACTGCCCTGCTACACCCTCCATGTTGTATTCCACTTATCTATTAAACCCAACAAATACACAGCTTTGACACAGCAAATGCTTTGTAAGGAGTCAAGTTAAAGAAAGCATGGTGAAGTGAAGAGACATTTCTGAATGTCGAAAGTCATCTGAGTCATTTTAAATATCGAAACTGAGCATTTAAAATGACAAGCAGTTAGCCAGTTAGTCAGAACACCTTTCTGTGTCTAATCTTTCTCTCTCCCCCCCCACTCCATTGCTCGTTCGCCCTCTGTAGGTCCAAACACCTATGATGATGCAGCAGCTTACATCCAAGCACAGTTCGAAAGCAAGAACCGCTCACCTAATAAGGAAATCTACTGTCACATGACCTGTGCCACGGATACAGGAAACATCCAGGTGGTGTTCGATGCCGTTACCGACATCATCATCGCCAATAACCTGCGAGGTTGCGGCTTGTACTGAGCCCCGCCCCTTCCCTCCTGAGCCACTTCTTTGGAAATGATTATTGTTGAAAATGCAAGTTGGTAAATAATGATAACGATAATTTTAAAATAGGCATATACAAATATATAAATATATTATATATATGAAATGTTTTTAGTTTGTCTTTCAAAGAGCTGCCAACAGAACTGATTTCTTATAGAAACCCAGCCTTTATGGTTTTAGAACAAAGTTGGGACCTTTTTGTGTTTCA
>JAZGTI010011836.1:0-16258 GCA_036877585.1 Botia kubotai | reverse complement strand
TGAATGGCCCCTTGTGAAAGCTGTGGCCCTGAATGAATAAAATGTTGCAGTGGCTCAAATGAACTGGCAACACTGGTTCCTCCTCTCTTCACCAGCATAAACAACACTGGTTCCTCCTCTCTTCACCAGTGCAAACAACACTGATTCCTCCTCTCTTCACCAGCGTAAACAACACTGATTCCTCCTCTCTTCACCAGCGTAAACGACACTGATTCCTCCTCTCTTCACCAGCGCAAAAGACACTGGTTCCTCCTCTCTTCACCAGCGTAAACGACACTGGTTCCTCCTCTCTTCACCAGTGTAAACGACACTGGTTCCTCCTCTCTTCACCAGCGTAAACGACACTGGTTCCTCCTCTCTTCACCAGTGCAAACGACACTGGTTCCTCCTCTCTTCACCAGCGTAAACGACACTGGTTCCTCCTCTCTTCACCAGCGTAAACGACACTGGTTCCTCCTCTCTTCACCAGTGTAAACAACACTGGTTCCTCCTCTCTTCACCAGTGTAAACTTTTGRCAGCTTTAAAGAACGCTTGAAAAAGAGTTTGGACTGGAGAACAATATATACAGCATGTTGCTTGTAATTCATAAAAACAGTATATGAAACAGTACTCTGTATGTAACAGTAAACATTTTTTAAGAGGTAGTATGTCACTACATTGCTTGTTTCATTCGGAGATTGCTATTTAGTTTTCATCCTGGAAACCAGACTGCTTGCAATTTTTGTTACGGAACACCAGCTTTCTACTTACTGTACAGTATTGCACTGTAAATATATGCCACCTAGATAGTATGTCTTACTGTACAAAATGTTTAAATCTATTCTATACTGCTGTCACAATGCTTCGGTATGTCGAGTTTGGAATATACACTGCCCTCCAAAAGTTTGGAAACGCCTCAGAAAAGTTGTGTTTTCAACAATACTGGCATGAATCCTTTTTAATTTGTGATAATTTTGCACTGATAGGGGTCAACACAACTACGAAAACATATTTTATTACATAAACAGTTTATACATAGCAAAAAAATTACATTTACAATTCATCCAAATATTTAAATAATAGCAGCTATTACAGCTCTGTGTAATCTGGGCATCCGAGCTGTCAGTTTACAGTTCCTCCCATAGTAGCTCAACTGGGTTGAGGTCGGGTGATTGGGGGCCATTCCATGACAGACAGAATAAATGATTAAATGATTATTAAACCACACACATCAGCGGGGTTTCCACACTTTTGGAGGGCAGTGTAATTTTACATTCTATAGCAATGAGTGATGCCAGTGTCCTTGTAAAACATATATTAAAAAAATAAAGAGAGCTGCTGCATTCAGAGACCGGAAATGTGACTGTCCTGGAGTCAGTGTCACACTATGCTAATGAGTGTGTTAAAACAAGCAGTTTTAATATAAAAGTGACTGACCATAATAAACGTCAAACATCCTCATTCAGTGTGGCTGCCAACAGTTCCTCGTGTTCCTGTAGCACAATGAACATCAAGTGATGCATTCACTATAGAAGGTCCATCAATGATAGTATTAAACTGTGTGTGTGTTTGTACTGATCTCATTTCTCTGATCCGCAGCTCGTATCGTGAAGACCAAGCAGTGGTGTGACATGGTGCCCTGCCTGGAGGATGAGGGCTGTGATCTGCTAGTAAAGAAATCAGGCTGGACTTGCACACAGCCCAGCGGCAGAGTGAAAACCACCACGGTAAGAATTACAGAAGTTATAATATCATCATATAATCATCGTTTTAATCACTGTTTAAATTACTGATCGGTGAAATGCAAAATCTCTATATGACAATATGTTGAAGGAGAGGAAGTGATTACATCTGCTGGTGTCACTGTGCTTTATCAATTAAATGCTGTACATTTTGGAAGACCTTGTTTAAAATTTGAGGTGAAAAGTCTTTTCATTTTCATATTCTATGTGTTTTTAATAAAATAGAGTTTTACACCAAAACAAAATGTAAAAGCTATGACACTGATAAGCTGGTCAGAGAGTCACACAGGTTATATTCTGATATAAAACTAGCCTTTAAACTAATGTTTCTATATCAGAATGCTGTTTGTAGCAGTTGAGGAGATACGTGCACAAAACTGAATCAGACATACAGCATATATTTGATGTAGGTCGTTTTTAACCATATGGTTGAAATGTGCTATAAGGGTGTTTTTCATAAATGTAACGGTAGGGTGTCACAGTTCTTTCTCTCTTTTAATGAATTATTCTTATTTATTCATTCATTTATTTTACTGTTAAAATATTCTTCAGATACTGGAGAGGTATGTGATCATTACTCTGTATAACAGCACTACACACGCTTCACTTAATAGTCTGTATTGAAAGATCTTTAATCACACGAGATGAAGAGCAGGTCCAGCTTGACTGTTTCTGGTGAAAGGAATTCTGGGATGTGTTTGTCAGCAGTAATGACATCACACTCAGGGCTAATGATGTGAACAGATGGGTGTTCACGGCAGGTATGTATATGAAATGTAGGAGAGATGGAATGAGAAAATGAAAAATTACAACACAGCGCTTCACCCGGAAAGGAAATATAGGTTTGTTTGGAGTTTGTTTGAATATCATTTAAGCTGAAAACAGAACTGAAAATTAACACAAATAAGCAAAATCATTCCTGTCCAGTGTTTGCAGCTGGATCTGCCATTTCACACAACATTCCACTCCACCTCAAGTGGAACCATTATAAAGGCAATAAAACACAGTTTCTTCCGGTGGGTCAAAGAGAAGAAAGTCAGAACTTCCTGCATGCGGTAAACACGGTTGTGTCATCTTTCAGAGGCAGTGCTGTGTTCAGACTCGTGTGAGATAATTACACTGAACCACTGTGTCATGTGCATCAGGAAATGTATGTCCAGCTTTATGTGCATTTTCAGAATTGATGCACATCTCCATGCAGGATTTTTAATGTGATATCCTAAATGTGCATAACAATAGATGGAAACACAGCTAGAAAATGACTACGTGAACTGTGGGGTCGGGTTTTGGAGTACCCGTGTTTTAATACCTGTTGTGCTTAAAGTGACGTCAAGAAACTCAGATTAAAGTATTGTTCACATTTGCTATATTTGTCTGAAAGAACATTTTCAAATGTATAATTAGACTTTAAACATTACTGAATGTTTGTCACTTTCCATGAATCTATGAATCCATGAATATCTGCAAAAATAAGAGCTCATCACAAATATCACCAGTGAAAACTTTCACACAGCATATTTAATAACCCTGAGCTCTGCTTTGAGAAAATATCTTCCTGCCGAGTCGTAATCAAACACACAGAAGAGCTCATCATTGTGTTGAGAATGATGTGACGATTACAGGCAGGTGTGTCGGAGCAGGAACAGAACTCTGCTGGATGGTGGCACTTCTGGACCACCACTGGTTCCCTAATAAAAGCATTTGTATTGTGTACATTTAAATCAGTTGTTCAGGTTTGTGAGTGTTGTGCAATCACAGGTTCAGCACTAACAGCTGGCCAGAATAAACACTCCCGCAGACACAACTGCAGCTCAGCTGCAGAAAAACACCATTATCAATTATTATAAAGCATTATTCATCTCAAATTACTTTACATGTTAGATCCCTTAGTCAGTTAACTTCAACATGGTCGTCTCATTTCAAAAATACTTCTAATAAATTAACTAAATACTTTGGTATTTAGAAAATAACATGACTAAACCCATTAAGTCAAATACAAATAGCAAATATTGCAATAACTGATACCACAAATATTGAATAACAAATGTTTTAACGGCTATATTGATTTTAATAATACAGTTAATAATTATTTTTATTATTTGAACATTATCAAATTTTAAATAATCACTTGTGCTATATGTGCTAATATTACTTATGTATCTTGTTACACAGGTTTTATCTAGTAAAATATGAAATATGGTGACAGATTATTAGATTTTTCATTGAACTAAATCCAACCATTGTGAAGAGACAATGAAGAGACATCAAATACTTTCCAGTGGGCGAGACTAAAATGAGTTTCTGCTCGTCAGTTAGAGAATGATCAACCCAAGAGTCTCTGTTGAGCCGTTCTGACTGAACACACTCGTTACTGCTGTCATGTTTGTGATTGTTTGTGAAAGCTGAGTGATTTGTGTGACACCTCCTCTTCAACAGCAGTTTACATGAGCAGCAGTATTCAGTTCTTCTGGACTGTTGCCCATCTGTTGCCCAACAGGCAGCTCAACCCCAGTAAACAGCCACTGATGGAGGGGGAAATGTCATGTGATTTAGGTGGAGAAACAATCTGACAGAAATCACGTGAAATCAGTTTAAGTGTGTTTCTTAACTAATAGGTTATAGTCTGTTTCAAAAGACAGGCAGCACAGAAAATGATAACCATAACTCTCTACAACAAATAAGACTGTAGTAGTTAACAAGATCAGCAGCGTTGATCGTCCCCTCACATCCTGGTGCATGATGGAGATGCTGGTGTGCTCTTAAACCTCGCTGGTCTCTCAAGAAGTATAACAGCAGGAATGAAGTGAACATACACATGTAGATGACATCAGGCGGGCAGGTTTATCAAATGTAAAGTCTGAGGCAGATTAAACATCGTATGTTTGAGTTACAACAACTTTCTGTTTTATGGTGAGACTTTATCAGGTGAGACAGACGCACCATTGAACAAAACCTCAAATGTGATGCTGGGGGATGTTATCTCATAACAGCGGTTTGTTACAGTACACTGCCTGAAAAATAAAATAAATTGCAGAGAAAATTCAAAATGGCTGACTTCCTGTTGGGATGCTACATGTGCCTAACAAATCATGAAACATAACTTAAGGGCTGCTTCGTTGAAATTTTGTAGGTTCTGCTATGGAGCCATTTTTGTTTTTTATTAAAATTTGATTTAAATGTTATTTTATTTTATATTGCAATTTTTCTAGCAAACGTATCTTTCCCTCAGTTTATCCTGCCAGGTCACATACTGCAGCTGTTAGATGGATTGGTATATTGGTATAGTCGTCAGCTTACAATCACCATGCAAACTGCCAAAAGCTAAATGTCCCTGCTGCAGTTTCACCGCCTCTTGTTATCCTTTCATTAGCCATTCCTCAAACGATTAATAGATAATGAATGATGACTTTTGTCTTTAATCCCCAACATATAGCAAACGTGATTGGCTGAAATTGTGGTAATTGAACTCATTAGGTTTTCTCTTCTGTACGAGGTTACACCACTTGTTCATTCTCTGATGATACTGTTGAAATGAGAGGCCTCTTAATCAACTCTTCTATTAGCTATTAGCGTGATGGGCTGGTATTTAACCACAGAAAAGAGTGCTTGACTCTGTAGTGTGCTGCTCTGAGAGGAGATAGAGTTACTGATTGCAGTAATCAGCGATCTCTCACAGTTAAACAGAGTGTGTGTGTGTGTGTGTGTGTGTGTGCTCATCAGTGAAAGAAACCGTCGCTCCTTTGCATTCCAGGGCTGCCCACAGACTGTTAATGTTAACATTTGTTGGTTAACAGAGTTCATTTCTGTTATTATCTTTTTACCCTCATGTTGTTTTTGTATTATTTTATAAAAAACTTTATAAACCTTTACACAGCGACTTACCCAACACGATCTCATAGAAAACACAACTCTCTTATGAGGACTTCCTATGAATTAGTTTGATGTGAGTCATACAAAATCATGATTATTAGTATGTTTTAAAAAAGCAAGCATGAAGGACCAGCCCTTAACCTAACCGTTAATAGTTACCAGATAATGCTCATGTGAATTTATCACCAATAATATTATAACTTAATATTGTTTTAATATAAATATAAATGGTTCATTTGTGTTCCACCGTGAAACTGCTAGTGCTTTGAGTCAATGACAGATTCTCTTGATCTGTTGCTTTAATCGACAGCATGTTTGTTTGAAACATTTTCATACTTGTCAGACAGTATAAATGGTAAACACTAGATTAACAGTGCTATAAAACTGCAGTTGTGGGGGAGCTGCAGATGACACATGCCAAGCTTTTGCTGTTGTGGGTGCTGGGGTCTGCATAATTGATCCCACTGCGCCAGCGTGGCACCTCAGGACTTTTCCCTGCCCAGGCTTGGACAGCATCGCCATGGAGACGACAGCTGCTCCTCCATATAAACACTCTCTGCCTCTGCAAGCCATTAGCTCCCACTGCCAGCTCTTGCCTGAAGGAGCTAAGCCAGCACTGGAAACTGACCACCTCTGTTTTGGACTTACCAGCAATCCCTCCTGGAGAGAGGAGGAGGCATCAACTCAAACAGCCTCTAACTGAGATTGGGGAAAGCTTCAGCCCCATGTGGGATCCACAAAACCCAAAAGAACTCTGGGAATCATTTTGTATAGTGTGTGTGTTTTGTTACATGATTTTCACAACTGCATTTATCATTCGCTGTCTGCAGCACTGGTGCCACTCATCATCTGTCACTGGCAAAGCTGTGACCATTACAGCCAGACAAACCAGGCAGCCATTACAGGGTTTCTTTGTTAATTTGCCAACCCCTCATTTCCAGATGCCAGAAGAGTCCTGCTCCTCCAACAGCCAGCCTGAGCAATTTATTAAAGGAGACATGATGCTGTTGAGTACTTTATATTTGTCAGCCTTTGTCACCATACAAAAATCTATCATTTCTCACACAGAAAAGCGTAAATGACAATATATGTAAAACATTTAACAAATAAAAGTTGCGGATGCTACATGGTCAATTCATTATTACATAATACTGTAACAACAACAAACAGCTGATTGTCGTTTCATTGAACAAACTAGAACAAATAAACTGAATGACCAAGAAATAAGACAAAACGACAAAAATATTCTTTGCATATGTCCTGCAATGGCAAACGAACCCCCATAAGACACCTCTTTGTATTTTTGTGTGCCAAAAATAATGCATTCAGTACTTTTTCTAGGTTTGGCATCATCAGTTTTGTCTGCCCACATTTCACTAACCAGAATCAGATGCAAGTAGCTTCAGTAAATAAACTCTGCAACAAGCTTCAATCTGGCATGCACAGAACTGAACCATCCGTATTAATGAAATACTTCATTGAGAGCGATCTCACAGCTATTTAGTGTGATTCATTTCCTCACATGAGCTGTGATACTGCAGCTCTCTTGATGATTATTAGGAAATGCAACATGAAAAGTGTGATTATGATAAATCCAGTTATAGCTTTGAGCAGATATGTGGATTTCCCCTCAGGGGCAAAGCTGCACATTCTGCCAGAGGGAGTTCAGCATGCTCAAAGTCTTTACTATACCAACATCATTACTTCTGATAGACACAATATTTATCACTTTCTAAACATCTTAACTCTAGCTGTCTGTCCAGATAATATTTAACAATCTCTGCCTTCTTTCTTTTTAATACTCCCAAAATTGCAGCTGAACAGTGAGACATGCTGTTCTGTGACATTTTGGGATGTGGAGTCATGCAAACTCAGCGAGGCTAAATGTCAGTTGAGGTCCAGATGCTGCAGAGAGAGCTTGTTTACTGCATGAACACTCCAGTGGAATCAACTATCGATGCTGTAAATAAACGTCAGACTGTATTTTCTATGTCATCCTTTCAAATGCACAACCTCCCACCTACAAAATCTCACCACAAAAATCTTCATGTGCTGTTTCCAGCTTTGTGTCTTCAGCAGGGGTGTTTATTTATAACTACAAGCGGTCCAGTCTCTTGGGTCCAAACAATTATAAATTACACTGTTTTGATTGTAAGTATTGTATGGCTATAAATTAAACAATAAATGAAATAAGCAATATGAACCTAAATGATATTCATTACAAAAGCAATTATAGGACATTTACTGATTATTAAGAGGGCCACAGTCCATCTCAGTTAAATTAATCTTATATGGAAGATACAGTAAAATTACTAGTTAAAAAAGTCAAGAGCCAGTGTCCTGCAGAGTTTAGCTCCACCCCTAATCAAACTCATCTGAAGCAGCTCATCAAGATCTGACTAGACAGATTCCAGGCAGGTGCTGGAGCAAAAGGACAGGACACCGCAGGACACCGCTGGACACCGCTGGACACCGCTGGACACCGCTGGACACCGCAGGACACTGCTGGACACCGCTGGACACCGCAGGACACCGCAGGACACTGCAGGACACTGCAGGACACTGCTGGACACCGCAGGACACTGCTGGACACTGCAGGACACTGCTGGACACTGGCCGTCCAGGAGCAGGATTGGACACTCCTGCTCTGTATGACAGTTAGGGCATATGTTGTGATTTTTGATGTGATATGACTCTTTTTTTTGAGAAGTTTCAGCTTTGTTGTGCATCGTTCATCTTTGCAGTGTACGGGGGAATGAGAAGCGATTCACTTCTCCTGACCAGCAATCGAATGGTTCGATGAATTTCTGGCATGTCAGAAAGTTTGGTCACCCCTCGTGAGGGATGACATACAGTTGAAGCAGAGCTACAGACTGATTTAAACTTCGTTTTTCCCTCACTGCACCGAAGCAGAAATCAAACCATCGCAACACGGGAAAACATGTTTTTTTCTTCTGAAACAGTCACACACTTCCAGATGAAGGGGGTCCTGTGTGTTTATTTCACATGTACAGTGTTTGTCTTTAGCCTCTGCACTCTTGGGTCCTTTCACCAGTTTACTGAGTTCTCTTCTCCTGATTATCTCTGTTATTCCAGCTTTAGACATGCTAATGTTTCATCAAGCACCTGCTTCACCCATGAATATCTGCTCCCCATGCAAGTGTCAAGAGTTCATTATTATAAATTAAGCAGCAGCACATCTTGGCAGCATTCAGTGGCTTTTTGGCCTGGCAGTCAACCATTTAGCAGATGGTAGTGAAGTTTCCAGGCATTTTCTGTGGCAGGTGCTCAGCAAAGCAACAGTTTCAAATATTAACTCAATTACAATAGAATTGTATCTCTGACTACCATCACATGTTGAATTGAATATGCTTCCATTTCCCCTGAAGGGAAATTAAAGCACACTTTTGGAAATGTCTCAGTTTGTCCACATTCATTCTGGGAGATAACGTTTGCTAAAAAACCTAACGGGGTAAGCTAGTGTTCCAGCCCAGCAAAGCTGGTTAGGCTGGTTTGTTGATGGGTTTTGGACACAGCATGGACATGTTCTTCACAAAGGAATCATTCAAATTTTAGAGGGTTTTTTTTTGGCAACAGTGCAAATAACAAAATACCTAGATAGTTGGGCATGTAAAACAATGATGCAAGGTTTTTTGTTGTCTAACATTGTTATTGTTGGAGCAAATCACCAAGACAAATTCTTTAAGCACAACTTTCTTGATCTGATATTTCTTTCTCTGTAATTCTCTGTAATGCTCTTTCAGAGTACTTGCGATTTAAACCTAATATAACACTTTATTTTGATGGTCCCCTTTAAACATTCTGTTGACGAATTGGTTTCCCTGTGGTTGGAAGATATTGTGTAATAAAAGGTAGAGAATATTCAGTTTGTTCAGAAATGTTCAGTAGACACAACAGGACTGTATACATGTTTGTATACATGCATGTTTGGGACTATGCATCTGAATGCACTCCTGACCTTCTTGTGTGTTTCTGGTTTATCTAGGTGTCCTAACAGTGGCAGGTGTTTCTAGAGCACTACGAGGTGACGCTTGTGCAGCTTCACCTATTTGCTGTAGATACTCGCTGTCTCTCATCGACACCTGCCTCTGCCTTCCTGTCTGCATCTTGGCTTTGTAAATGGGCAGCACCCCCTTGTGCCACGGAGAACATACGCTCACAAAGCGCCCATTGGAGTGCAGTAGAAGCCTGGAGGTCTTGAAGACAGAAGCACGGGACAATGAGGCATCTACTCTGTCTGAGACTGAACAAGACACTGGCTTTATTGGACTCCACCAGCGGTTCTGACCCAACGCAGACTGTGAACCCGTCTGCTCTGTGAACTGTTCTGATGGAGTACGTCTTTGGCGCTCACAACATTTTTTTACAGACCAAAGAGGAAAACTGTAACATGAACAAAAAAAAGAAATTATACTGCAGGAGTGCAGACTGACGGACAGATAAATATATATGTATAAATAAAACTGTAGAGCGCGAGAGAGATAGATCTAGACATTAAAGACTTCACAGCAGTGGTTGTAATGGAAACTTGACATGGAACATTAAAATGATTGGGATGATCGTTTCCATTAAATACAATCGGAGGAAAACCTTTAATAATTTACAGACGTTTGCTTGAACTGAACTGAACACTGTATTCTGATGAACGGGGATATAGATACTGTATACATACACACATCAACAAACTGAATTAGCATTTTCAGTAGCAACATTTTTCAACGATTTGCATTAAGCATGGAAGGTTAAAATGGAAGAATACCCCACTGCTTATCATCCGAAAATATTAAAAATGGGACATCAAAAACTGTAATTTCTGATTATGAGAAGTGAATTATGTCATTACATGTATTTTGAGAGGCCTACAAGTTATATATTTAACAGTTTTATATGTCGTATCTTTGTAGAGAACCTTATTTAACATAAATTAGGTGGTGGAAATGACAGATGTGGGTATGCTCTGCTCCATAACGCAGGTCTGTCTTATCTTTCTGTTCAGTCTCAAGTAGCAATTTTGCAATGTTCAGAAACATGACCAAACGTACTTCAACAGTCACATGAATGGAGGACAGAACACAAAGGCAATGACTCACTGCAAGCGGGTTGTAGTATTGCGAGGCGTGGAAATGACTATTTGCTGTTGTATTGTAAAGATTCGGGGATTTATTTTGTGCTTGTATTTGTTCGCACAGTGCTCACCTCATGTCCTGACACCTCCAGAAAGACTTCAGAACGTCTTAGATTCATTGACATGAAATACTTTTTTATTATGAAATATTTTAAGAATAAATTAAATAAGTGAAAGTACCAATTTGCTGAAACACAATTTTAATGTTATCATGGTTTGGCTGTTTTTTCTCTCTATATGACACACATAGATGACCTTCAGTTTTGTGGGTGGTTCATTTATAAAAGCAGTCTTAAGAGAGCTTCATTGACAATCATTTCAGTTCAATATGGAACACACGGTTGAGAAGAGCGATAACGTTCCATTTTCAAAATGGAACTCATTGAAACCATGATAGTTATGGACAATTAGGACTCAATAGGATCAATGTATTTATTAGTTAATTAACTTTACTCACAATTGTAATTACATTTACTGAATAATAACAAATGCATTCAAAATTATTTATTGTTTTATTACAATTAACTACATTTTCAGACATGGACCATTTTAAATGTCTATTTATTTGTCTATTTGAAACCTTTAAAAACGTTATTATCTGTGTGACATTTAAATGTATTTTTAGCTGCTACTCCTTGTCTGTCATGGTATCTGTAAGCAGTAAATACTGTGATTATAGATGATATATCTTTCAGCACATCTGATATCGTCACTATATCATGATACCACCACACTGCAGATCATTGTTTGAATTATGAATTATGTATGATACACATTCATTTCTACATCATTCACTGATTAATATAGCAGATAAAGACACAAATGAGTTGACAGATACATTTTTTTTTCTTTCAAAAATGAACGAGGCTTCCCAACATGATTTCTCCCCCTGACCCTCATGTGTAACGTCTCACTCAATGCAGTACGATACTCAAAACTTGCCCTTGTTCTCTTTTGCCAGAATGGATATTATTAATAAAGGTCTGTCAACTGTGTGGTTGATGGAGATGCAGATGTTTAGATTCATGCCGGTCTACATTGTTTTAGAGTATCACGAGGGCGATGAGATATTGAATTATGGACTGACAGTAATTTGCTCTATACGTTTAGAGTTTCAGAAGTCAGGCCTCTGCCTTCCTTTTAATTGGGACAAATTCACTAAACATTTTCTACGAGCAGTGACGCCTTTAAGAACAAAGACATCGGCCCAAAAACCGAAGCCTTGCCACGTGTGTTCCGTGGGGAAGTAAAGTAGGTCACATGTTAATGATGCTGTGTGGGTAAGTGTGTGTGTTCTGTGCACGTCTAATGGTGTAGCTTGCTAGTTTTTGTGCGATCAAACAAATTTAACTTTGTTTTCCTGCCTAGAGTGAAAACAAGGAAAACTCCATTATTTATGTAAAGTCTCTCAGTGGTTATGCTTAGTGCCTCATCACTGTTCAATGTCCTCTGAAGTCACACACTAGCACTGTGTGAGGACTTTGTGTTGCAGCTTAAGCTGTTGTTCACGTATGATCTTCCCCTCTGCTGTAGCTCTTGTATTTTATTTATACACATTCAGACCTGCAGACACTTGTCTTAAAGGCACCATGATGCAATGCTGTGTGGTTAAACATTTGGGGTATTTTCTCAGCGGTTACACTGAGACGGCTATAAGGGGCTTTCACACTGACTAGAATGAGTCACCAGGAGCGTGTCCCTCTGAGACGTTTTTGTCTAGGGTGATTTTCCTGCTTGGATTCATGAAGAGGAACATTGTTTAATCTGTTCATCAACTCTAATATATTAAAATATATAAACAAAAATTAAGAATGGAAATAAAAAACAACTATTTCTAAAGTAGATTCCACATGTTAATGGTTCATACTGATGGCCGCTGATCTTTCTCTACAGCTGAGCATCAGCGTCGGTGAGGAGAATCATGATACTTCTGCTGCTTCACTGCATAAACAGAATCCTGTGGGAGACCCTGCACGAGCAGACGTCTCTTATCCTCTGTTAAAAACACAAGCAAATCTTTCTTACCCACAATACAGACATTCAAACGAGCAAATATTATTTACTTTGATTGATAACATTATCTGCTGAGTCAAATAATGTTTGCAATATAAATCTAATGAAGTGCTTCCACTGCGCTCTGCACGACAGCGATCGACACACAGCATGGCTCTCACAGCTGCTCCTGGCACTGACAATAATTTCAACCAATAAAACTGGAAATGTTTTCCTACTTGAAGGTTTCCAGGTTAAATGAAAACAAATAATGTGTCTGAATGCAGTAGGTGGCAGAATTTGGGGCAGAATGCACTCACTTGGTTATACCATGTAGATTAGCACACTAGTTTTGTATTTAGTAAGTTTATATTCTTTTAGTTAAAATTTTTTTCAAGGAAGAAAGAAGTCATATGTGTTTGGAACAGCATGCAGATAAATGAAGACACAATTTTTATGAACTACTTTTTGAAATAAATGTCCCTATTCACTTTGAATCCAATTTATTTGATTCATGTTATTACCATAAAAAAGTTTGTTTCATCAAAATCTACAGTAAAAATTCTACCTCTAAAATGACTTTACCACTGATTTAACAGAGGTGCGAGCCGGGGCGTGACATCTGTCTCATTCTGAGCAAAGACATGAGAGCAAGAAGACCGTGACTGAATCCAAACAGTGACTGAACATGGACAGGCAAACAGTCAACAACAGCTGACAGAGAACATCCAGCGGTAGCACAGCACGAGAGACCACAATCAGGTCGGGCAACAGGGACAGGAGCGAATTACTAAAAACTAACACAACTAAAACAGGAAATGACAGACAGTCAGACATATTCCCGCATCAGACAGAAGCAAAGAAAGTTTCAGAGGCAAAGAAACATTGTGTAGCCTTTTTATGAAAGATTACAAAATTGAGCACATTGTGTCCAGAATTGTGCATTAAGTAAATAGGGTCGATTATGATTTCATGTTGACTTTAATCACAAAAATGGAGGTGTATGTCTTTTACAAACAGCAGAAGCTTTATTGCATCTGTATTAAATGACCCAGTTAATACGAGGACATTTTGGAAATGGCTTCAGGGCTTCAACAGACCCTTTCTAGGGCTCTGCGTAAATGAATACCCCTCTGAGTGTGCTTCCACGTCTGCTCATGGCTGTGTTCAGCCCTGGCGAGTGGGGATGAGCTGCCGACATGTAGTCAGCACAGAGACAGGACAGTGGGGACAAAATGGTGTAGATGGTTTTGGCATATATCTGCCCCGAGCTTTAATTCACTGCAGACCTGCAAACAAAATGTGTCAAATGCAGAAAATAGTGACAATTGTGTGTGTGTGTGTGTGTGTGTGTGTGTGTGTGTTAAAGGGAGAAAATGCTTAAAAGATCATGCTTTAAGAGCACAATGGTTACAAACTCTCTCTGCCTCCTTACACTCTTATTCTAATGTGATTCATTTGCCAAGAAAAGAGAAACAAAATTAAACGTGAATTTGAATGATATCTGATATTTGTATTGATTTGTGAAGATTCCAACAGATATGACAATAATATCATTATCACTAAGTCTTTTAGTCATAATACTTCTCAATACTGAGCGACTCCAAAGCGACTTACATTTGCATTATACTATACAGTGTTTCCATGTGCAGTCCCTGGGATCGAACCCATGACCTTGGCRTTGTTAATGCCRTGCTCTAACCACTGAGCTACAGGAAAGCTTTTCCTATGCTGTTTTGTTTTTCCTATCCTGTTTTGTTTTTCCTATCCTGTTTTGTTTTTCCTATCCTGTATTTTAATGTTCTGTCTGTCTTTGAGGAACGATAGAGGCTTATTTAATCCACACAGCTGGTGGATCAGTTCATCATCCAGTCGCAGTACCTTTAAAATTCATTTATATGCTGTCAGTTTGCATTACAGCGGAATAATGAATCATGTTTAAATACACGCAAGACATCAGCCAGTGCCCCATACTGACCAGAATCAACTCTCACTAACCCCGGCCTTTAATCAACAGTGCCCACAGTCATGGGCTCCCAATATTACACAATTAAACATGTTAAACAAAGATATCGCAATAAATGATCTAGTGTGAGCGAGGATCATTTAAAGCCCTTCATAAATCTGTTCAGGTCTTACTTTAACCCCAAATCAAAAGAGAGAAATAAGATTTAATATAATAAGAAATTATATCTTGCATAAAGTTAATAAAGCCTGTTTTACAGTTTTTACTGTATTCATTCTTTTACAACGGTTAGTTCTAGTCCTCAAATCTGATTGGACAAGAGATGTTTCAAGAGTGCTAATAAAGGACCAGAATAACCGTGGAAATGATGGAGTCATGCTCTCTCCATCACTTCCATTCCGTCTGTCATTGAAATTCATACGTTATTTTAATGATCATTCTCATTCATTCAGTCGACAGCAGTAGCTGTCAGGAGATAGATGATATCCAGTGTCTTCACTATCATTTACAGTCACTGCATCAAATGAAGTGAAGTTATAGTGAAGTCCGGCTGTTGAGACAGACATAGACAAGCATGTACACAAGCATGCTGCATAGTAACATGATCAGTACAGAAATGTGTATAATAATTCCATCCACTTCTGAATGAACACTCATGAAACCAGTTTACCTGTATGTTTAATAAACGGCAGTACATCTGCCCTTACATACATTACACAAGACATAAATATATATACCAATAACATTATACATATATTTACATGACACAGCTTCAACAGTTTAATAACACTTTTTTTGACATGACACAAATATTTAAATCCTGCTATTGATTATTGATTTTGGTTCAGTTTAAAACAATTCTTCATGGTCTTGATTTTGTTCAATATTTTAACACTATGAAGTCTTGGCTATAAACATGACAACTTTCTGTGCTCATTTTTCCTGCCTGTTGTGACACATATGAACATCCTCATCAACATTAAACTGTCTCATAGTTAAATGGAAGGCTTACATGGGGAACATCCTGCAAAAGGCAGCAAAAACATTGTGTAATGAGTTTTTAACGATGAGCGGAGCTATAGGGGCGACAGAGTGCCCTCCCATCGTGCTGCACCCATCATAGTGATTTGTGGACTGAGCTCAAGGAGTCGGTGTGGCTGCTGAACTGCGGGAGTTAAGTGCACACGACGGGAGAGCGTCTTTGCTTCACATAGGAGTCCAAATGATGTTTGAAATGTTTTAATCAAATCCTGTCTTTTCATTAGTCTAACAATGCGTGTCTCGCAGCAGGCGAGAGCATCTCACAGGCCCCGAGGGGGACAGGATTTGTATTAAATGTGCAGCCCATGAAGAGCACAGATCCATACATTTAAATGATCTGATAAGACTGTTTATGCTAATGTAGTTTATTCATAACAACCTCTCTGTGCTGCTCTTATGTGCATTTTTAAAAGACTAGTTATTTTTGCTACTATAGAGATGATAAATATTTAAAAGACTAGTTATTCTTGCTACTATACAGATGATAAATATTTAAAAAACTAGCTACTATAGAGATGATA
>JAZGTI010011835.1:0-16261 GCA_036877585.1 Botia kubotai | reverse complement strand
TTTTCTCAAGATTTGTTTTCTGCCCGGTTGGTGGAATGAACTCCATATCTCCATCAGAATCAGAGTCATTAGCCGTTTTCAAGAAACAACTAAAACTCATCTTTTTCGTCTTCACTTCCTTGACTAATTTACTAACACACCGCCACTTCTACTTCTTTAACTAAAAAAAAAAAAAAAAAGAAACCCTTCTTATACTGTGTTGAAATACCTGAGACCTGTCTATAGCACTTATTCACTGTTGCCTCTTATTGTAGTTGAAGTTGCTTCCTTGTCCTTATTTGTAAGTCGCTTTGGATAAAAGCATCAGCTAAATGACTAAATTTAAATGTCATGAGCTTGAGATAATAAATGTTTTTTACAAACATCTGATCTTAGTCTGGAAGAAAAAAGACTACTCTCTAACTAGAGTGTTATAGTACATCTCTCTCACCTTGTACCACTGAACCAGTGGTTGAGGTCTTCCTGTGATCTTGGCTGAGAATTTGCCACTCTGTCCCACTTTGAGATACAGGCGAGAAGGTTTAGTCACAAACTTTGGGGGGCTTTCACCCCAGATACTGGGTCTATTCTCTACTGCAGGAACACCCATAGAGCCACTGAGGACAGAAAAGAGAGAAAACTAATGTAACTATGCTTTCACAAGCCTTAAAAACAGTGATATAACTTTATTGTAGATCTAATGTTATATAACATAAATAACTTCACTTTCTTTATGAAAGAAACCCTGGGTTCAGCTGTTTAGAAAAATCAACTCACTTAACAAAAGATTTGTGATATTATGCATTTCAAATTCATATGCATATATAGTTAGACTTTTGTAGTATTACAGTTATGTATGTATCTTACCCTGCTCTGCTGGAGGTGGGAAGATTGTATTTCTTTGTGTTTCCTGTGCAGAATGAAAATAATTATTCATGAAGCCCCAGACACACAAATAAAAAACTTTATAGTTAGCAGCATGACTCCATATGGTTGTAATGCCGAAGAAAGTTTATTAAACATTTATTAGCTTTTAAACTGGATACAGCCACATCTGTACTCTGCAGTGTGAAATAAAACACACATTTTTGATTATGTACGGAGAAATGCACTGTTTATGTAAAATGTAGTTATGTCAGTCAAGTTCTTAAAAAAATAGTTATTTTTTACTCATCCAAATCAGTATGATTTTATGTCTTCCGAGGAACACAAAGAGAGAACTTTAACAGAATGCTCCAGGACCTTTTTTATACATTGAAAGCTGATGATATTTTAAACAGCTATGGTCCAAGAGGGCCAATATAGTGCCTAAAAGTTTCATAAAAGTAGCGCTTACAACTTGTGCACTATATTCCAAGTCATCCTAGGCCACAGGAGAGATTGTGTCAATGGAAATAGATCACAGAACATGCAAGAATCCACATAATTTGGCATCAGTGACTAAACCTTAAGGCGACATACAGAAAAAAGCAGCGTACAACTCCTGTGTGTTCCCTGAAAATTTAAACTCATACTGGTTTAAAAGTCATAAGGGTGAGTTAATGATTTTTAAGTGAAATATTATCTTAACTTAGAGGTTTTGAGGAACCAGATTATTTATTACGGTGCCATCAAGAATTTGAAGGTAAATGTTTTGTTGTGAAGATTCGCTAATGTGCCAGTCAGTTTGAATATGTTTTTGCAAATTGACAGAAAGTTTATTAGACTGTTGTGTAAACTTTATATTGTTCTATCAGCAAAACATTGATCACTGACTCTGATATTTCTACAACACCCACTCTATGTCTGAGCCTCAGGCCCAGCAGGGTGGTCCTGTACCTTCCACAGTGATCTCCATGGTAACTTGGCAACTTCCAGCATCATTGACAGCCTCACAGGTGTAACTTCCACCATCATCATTCTGGACCTCCCGGATCAGCAAACTGAAAGTTCCACGAGCACTTTGTTCCATGGAGTAGTGATCTCCAGCTATCAACAACTTCCCATTCCTAAACCAGCACACCTGAGGCTCTGGACAACCACGTACCTAACAGATAAAACAATAGTCAGAAATACTATTTAACATTCTCTAACACTTACCACATACACACCCAGACAATATTTACTAATTAGTCGACATGATTGTCAATGCAAATGAGTATGTGAGGCACAGGTGCAATGCTATCCTGTCACTAGCATTCTTGTCTGTAACCACAAGAAGCTGCTGGGTGTGTGAAACAGACTGAGGATAAAATTTGTATTTCATAGTTGAAATGTGAAGTAAAACATTCTGAACATGATTAAAACCCAGTAAACAGGATCAGGAACAGCCTTTATTATTAGGTACTTGGTAACTTATTATCAGCATTACTTTGCTTACAGGAAGTGAAAGAGATCTGCCACACTCAGTTTCTTATTTTATAATGATACATGCATAATAAAACATTTTTAATAATAATTATACATTTTATATATAAGTATTTATATATAATTTATATATAAAAGTCCACACTATATAAAAAAGTAACCACAATGACAATTACGGGTTAAAACTAAAATACATAGTGTCTGTCTTAGAAAAATAGAAAAATAATTAATAGAAAAAATTAATTCATGCATTCATGACATCAAGACTTGATTATTGCAATGTCCTACTTGGTGGATGCCTTGCAAGATTAATTAAAAAACTCAATGGTTCAGAATGCAGCAGCTAGAGTTCTCACAAGAATGAACAAGTATGACCATATTTTATATGACACCCATTTTTGTCAACACTACATGCCTATGAAGCATCAGTTAACTTTAAAAATTTTGCTGATTACCTACAAGGCCCTGAATGGTTTAGCTCCAATACCTAAGCGAGCTCCTCTCCTATTACAGTCCTTCGTGTTCACTGCAATCTGCAAATTCTGGCCAACTGATAGTACCCAGAATTTTAAAAACAAGTGCTGGTGGTAGATCAATTTCGTATTTGGCGCCCAACCTTTGGAATAGTCTTCCCAGTGTTGTCCAGGAGGCAGATACATTATGTCAGTTTAAATCTAGATTAAAGACCCACCTCTTTAATCTAGCCTACACATAGTCCTATGGATTTATTACTTAAATCCTTTGAGGGTTTATTAGGCTGAATTAATTAGGTAAACCAGAACCAGGGACACTTCTCACAAGAACAGATGTACTGGCTCCACACTAAAGCTTTCCTGTAGCTCAGTGGTTAGAGCATGGCGTTAACAACACCAAGGTCATGGGTTCGATCCCAGGGATTGCACCTACTTAGAAGCAATGTGTAGTATAATGCAATGCAATGTAAGTCGCTTTGGATAAAAGCGTCTGCCAAATGCTTAAATGTAAATCTGTCTTTCTTTTATTTCCCCAAGGTCCTGTAGTCAGCTGGATCCGAATTTAGACCAGTACTGGTTCCCTGCTAAATCTGTCTGTCTTTCATTTCCCTAAGGTCCTGTAGTCAGCTGGATCCGAACTGAGACCAGATGGTGAGGGACTGGATGGAACGACCTCTGAGACAGGTGATCATTAAGTTTTTGATAGACTTCCTTAGTAAACCTACCGTTATTTACATGCCTACTTTTAGCCTAGTTAGTTTCTACAGTTTGTTTCATGCTTAGTCACAGCAGTGTGATGTTATGGCTGCAATTAGTAACATTATGCTTCGCCATTTCTGTTGGTACAATTTCTCCGAGCCCGACATATTATCAAATATAATTAGAACCATCAGTTTCACATCAATAAATAACTATAAATCATTATAATCAACTCTGTTCATATTCAAGAAAGTTACAAATTGCAGCTTTAATGTGCGAGAGGAGAACTGTCCCTCCGGTTGAGCCAGTTTCTCCTAAGGTTTTTTTCTCCATCTATACATCATTGTAGTTTTGGTTCATTGCCACTGTCACCCTGTTGGCTTGCTTTGCTGGGAGACTGCTGACGTCTAACTTAGCTCAGGGTTTTGTCAATTGTAAACTTCTAATATTTTTTATGTAATTGTATAATATGTATATTTTATGGTTTTATTGGTTCAGTCAATCCTTTATTCATAAAACTACTATAAACCTAGTATGCCTAATTAGTCTTATACATCTCACACATTATTTGCAATAATACCATTAACATGTCTGACATTTGTTCTGTGTTTTATTTATTTTTTTGTATTATTTTTATATGTAAAGCTGCTTTAAAGCAATGTAACATTGTTAAAAGTGCTACATAAATAAGATGAATTGAATTAAAAAGATCTGTTTTTAGTTTTAAAAAAAAGCAAAAAGAAGGAGCATTCCTAATGAATCTAATTTTAATACTTAGGTTATCTCAAAATATAAAAATAGTAAGTGACGCTTGCTTTTACAGTCATAACTAATCATGCACTAACTATGCATTATTCCCAATACAAGATGTCTTTTGTATAGCATTGAATCCACTTACCAGTACAAATTAAACAGCATCTGAACCTTTTATAGTAGAATAGACACAAATGCCATGATGTCATTATGTTGGAAACTTTAATACTGTGGTTCTTGTCAAGTGTTCCAAAGCTCTGACTGTGTCCAGTTCCCTTCATTGATCTGCCTTTGCTTGTTTTCTTTTGGTTCTATCAACCATTACAAATCTGCATGCTGACTGTGGCTAATTAGGACACTGTATAGACAATCCCTCGCTTTCCTCTTCAGCTGCTCTTTAACCAACATTGTCTTGTTGGTTGAGATCTGTTGGTCAGATCTCAGTGAAAATGTTTATTATTGTACACTGAAAGAGGACCAGAGTAAAATCAAGAAACAATCTTTCTCTCAATCTGTATCACAGATTCACACATGAAACAAAAACTGCTAACAACTGCAAGCTGCAAGGGATTTCAGATAAAATATACACATTTTTGCAGCTTAATGGCTAGTAGATCATAGACTGACTCCAGATGGCCTTCTAAAATTCCAAAGACTTTTAAAAGAAGTACAAGAAAAACTTTACCATAAAGGAATGGGTCCTGTAAGCCTGTCAGACTGGCCTCTCGTGCACTGTCAAATGTTTCCTCATGGAGACAGGTTCGCTTCAGTAGAGATTTGCCCAAAAATAGCAATATTATCCCCCAATTCTCTATTAATTCACAACAGTGCTGGTATTTCCTCAATGTCAGCTGCTGTTTTTTCCTGCATACTCTCTCTCTGTTTGAAGCTTTTACTCTGAGACTTGTGGTCAGAAGCTTTGCCTCAAACATCCACCAGGGCTTACATCCGAAGCTGACGGCAGGAAAAACACAAGACCTCTGCTTTTTAAGTATCTTCTTTCACATAATTCATACTGAAGGCACAAGCAGGGCACACGTCTCCAGCATGGCCAGACACAGAGAAGATTATTGTTACTGTTAACCAAGAACAACACCACTGCATTTACAGAGTACAAGCAAAGAGCATCAGAACATATCTTCACCAGAACATACATTCATGCTAAGTGACATGCATATGTCATGATACTAGGGGTGTTTTGGGTGGTTGCCCAGACATTGTGATACTGTTGCTAAGGTGTTTTTGGTTGTAAAAGTGATTCTTTCATTAGCAAATACTCATATGAGTAGATATACTGTGGCTAATGTAATGGCAGTTATACATGGCTTAGCCAATCAAATACTTTCTAGTGTTACTGCTTATTAACCAAAGTGAATTTGTGCTTTCACTATGGTATCTGAAAATAAACAACATTCCAGAAATATTTCATCAATACAACATCGATATTAATTAATATAAACAAACAAAACCACATACCCAGCTTTTTCTCATTTCAATCAATATTGTCTTTCACTAGACATGATTGCCAGTATTCAAAATCCATTCTCCTCATCTTTTAAATGAGTCCTTTAAACTTCTCCCCAGAACTCATTCCACAGAACAACAGACATGCTCAGAGGAGTCTGCGAAGATTTGTCATGTAGAAGCCAAATCCAGAAAACATGCACAACATGTCAAGTTACATTCTTTTTCGACTGTTTTGTTAAACGTAATAGAATTTGTTAATCATGGCAATTTTTTGTTTGTACTTTATCAGAATGACAACAACTTTGAATAATTGTTGATCAATTCTTGAGACTGAGTCAAAGATTTGTATTAATATGAGTGGAAACCGATGCTGTGGGTTGAGTTCATTTTTCCATGTCCTAGAGTCAGGATTGGGGACATTACACCTGGCTCTCATAATGGGGCTGCAAAGAAATATTCACTAATGACCTGCTTTACAGTAGAGTTCCCCCTCAGAGACCCCCCCTCAACTAACGTATGGGGTCTCGCATGAGAGCCCTATCACCTTTGAATAGAAATAGAAAAAACACGCCAATGAACATTGGCCCGAGGGGAAAGAGCCAAAGCGATCTCGCTCGCTTCCGGTAGCGGTTCCCCTCGGCGCTTCGGCAGACCTGGTTCTTATTTCCTATAAAGAGTGAATTTCCATTTTAATGAGCTCTTACGGATTATGTGCGTCTTTTTAAAGACGTCTTCCCGTTTGTCTTTTTAAAGACGCCTCATTGTCCGTATGTCCTGGATGTGTTCACCTCCTGACCTTGTCTTTTGACCATGCTCACTGCATCACATGCCTGGGCAAACAACATGCAGTTGCGGTGTTCTGGGAGACCTTGGGGTCACTGTGGAGACTCCCCACCGGGTTATTTCCAGCGGACCTCTCAGTCCTCTGCAGCGTTGGGACTAGAGCTGTCGAGTGGTGGCGATGCTCCCCCCATGGGACACGTTATCACCTTTGGCACTCCAGATGAGGACCGGATGTTAATCACTGCATCAGAGAGTGAGCTGCTCTTCTCTGATGATGAGGTGGAACTTCCCCTTTCAGGCCGGGTCGTTCCTCTGGACTCTGACTCAGAGTTGACAGCCATGCTTGCCTGGGCAGCTGTGGCCACTGGACTGGAGTGGAGCTCTCCACCCAGGCCAGAGTGTGTGCGGCTGGAGGATTGGTTTCTGGGGATGCACAGGATCCCTGTCCTGCTCCAGGGCCTTTTTTACCAGAAGTGCATGAGGAGCTAGGAGCTTCACTCTCACTTCCTTTGATGGGAGGGCCGCTGAGGGATATGTGGAGATTCCTCCAGTGGAGTGTGCAATTGTGGTGCCCCAGTGACCCGCAAAGTGCTGCCACCTGGAGGAGTTGCCCATGTCTCCCTGTCCAAACTTGTAAGCCTCTGGCAGCTTGCTGCCAAGCTTAAAGTGCAGTTGGACAGGCGGCCTCCACCCTGCTGCAGTGGCCATCCTGCAGGTTCATCAGGCCAAAGCACTCAAGCAGTGCCACAAGGGTAGTTCTGAGCTGGGGTTGATGCAGGAGCTGTGCACTGTGACTGATATCCCCCTCTGAGTGACGACAGTCACAGCGTGGGCCCTTGGCCAGTTGATGTCCACCTTGGTGGTCCAGGAGCACCATCTTTATCTTGTGGAGATGCGGGACACTGACAAAGTTCACTTTCTCGATTCCCCCGTCTTCCAAGGTGGCCTCTTTGGCCACATTGTTGAGGGCTTTGCCCAGCAGTTCTCGACAATCCAGGAGCAGATGGAGGCGGGCATATCCTCCCCTGGCATGATTCCACCTCCGGTCCTCTTAGTGAAGGACGCAATCGAGCCTGTCCCTCCAGCTGAGATGAAGTCTGGGTTTTACAGCCCGTACTTCATCATGGCCAAAAAAGTAGGTGGGCTGCGGCCAATCTTGGACCTGCATGTCTTGAATTGGTCCCTGCGCAAGTTAGCATTGAAGATGCTCACGCAGAAACGTGCATTCATGCGTTCGCCTCAATGGTTGGTTTGCAGCGATTGACCTGAAGAATGCATACTTCCACATCTCGATTCTGCCTTGACACAGGCCATCCCTTCGGTTTGCATTTGAGAGTTGGGCATACCAGTACAAGGTCCTCCCCTTCGGGCTTTCCTTGTCCCCCCGCATCTTTACCAAAGTTGCGGAGACTGCCCCTGCCCCATTAAGTGGGCATTCGTATTCTCAGCTATCTCGACGACTGGCTCATTCTGGCCCACTCTTAGGAGCAGAACACAGGGACCTGGTGCTCCGCCACCTCAGCCACCTGGGGCTTCAGGTCAACTGGGAAAAGAGTGAGCCCTCCCCAACACAGGGCATTTATTTTCTCGGTATGGAGCTGGACATGGTCACGATGGTGGCGCACCTCTCCAACGAACATGCATGGTCACTGCTGTGATGCCTGAACATGTTCAGAGCCAAGCCTACTCTCACGTTATCTTGAGACCCAGGCCTGGTTTCAAGGTTCCCCACCATGCCTTCAAGGGCAGGTGGTGAACCTGCAAGCGCTGCCCATAGGGGAGGCAGACCCAGCCCTTTGAGTCCTGTTCATGCCCTGCGTGTTTATATGGACCATACTCAGAGCTTCAGAAGCTCTTTGTCTGCCCGGAGCTCGGCAGAAGGGAAAGACCATCTCCAATAGAGGTTGGCCCACTTGCCAACCCTTGGTATACTTCCAAGGTGTGCTGTGCCCCTTTGACACGATGGCTCACTCGACTAGGAGTGTTGCTTTCTCCTGGGCGTTGGTGCACGGCACCCCTCTTGCAGACATTTGCAGAGCTGTGGGCTGGATGACACCTACCACCTTTTCAAGGTTTTACAATGTCAGGGTGGAGCCCATATCCTCCCGTGTGTTGGGGCCCACTAGGTAGTGAGTAGGAGAATGTGCTTGGTGTTTTCACTTACATTGCCTCCACCCTGGGATGGGGAAAATAAGCGTTCGTACTCCAGCACCTGTCAGCGGGCAAGCTTGGCACTGAGGTGCTCACTCCTGGGGGGACAGGAACAATCGTCACGACCTCTCCACGTCCAGGCTCTGCATCTGGCTGCACGGAGCATTGGGTAGGTTACGGAGGCAGGGAAGCGGTCTTACAGAGGCACGCCTTGCCTGCCCGTACTTGCATTTCTAGCATGTAATGTGGGCCGGCTTGCAGCATTTTCCACAGGGACCCAATATGTCAGTTCGTTGACTTAATGCCAAATGTGACTGACTGAAAGCCTGATTCACCGCTGACTGACCGAGACACATCTCATCCTCAGCACTGAATAAAAGGGAGCTGCGTAGACGTTACTCAGCCCGAGACTCCTTTGCCCAATGCTCATTGGCTCTTTTCTTAGTTTTTTTCTATTCAAAGTTGATAGGGCTATCAAACGAGACCCCATATGTCAGTTCGTTGACATAATGTCTCCGTTCACCCCTTCAGGGAACGAGGGTTACATACATAACCAAGACGTTACTGAAATACTGCCAAAACTTTGTAGCGCCTACTTATAGAAATACTAACCACAATAAATAAAGGAGTTGGTATATGTTAGTAAAGTTAATGCACTGTGATCACTGACACCACAGTACACTAACTGGAAAGTGGGTATTCTTAAAACTGTGTGTAGTGTATTCTTAAAACCTACTGCATCTGCTGAGATTCTAAATTGTGCATCTGATTGCCCTTTTGCTGTCCCATGAGGCCACAGGACGTTTTGGTTCCAGTGTGCCACTGCATGACTGCACTAGTGAGAGCCGGGCAAACTCCATTCACACTCTAGCTTTTTTGTGCTTTTGTATTGTTTCTGCAAGTGATTTTGTAAATGTCTCTTCCTCTATCATTTAATATGATCATTAAACACTTGTAGACATCAGATCGTCACTCAGTATGGACTTTAAGAATGACTTGCACACTAATATAAGCAGCAGCTGACCCTTTGATGAGCATCTGCCTCTTTGTTTACATCTGCACCAGCATAGGAGGAAGAAGTGCAATAGAGGCATAGGTGCCAGCATTCTGTGCAGAACTCAAAAAAAGACTTCCAATCCCACTCTGGCCAGTATTTTTCTAGCAAACATTCAGTCACTGGGCAAACTTGACAAACTTAATGCACAGATTATGTTTCAGTGGGACAGAGTTTCACCTGCTGGGTTTAACATCGATCACCAGGACATAGCAACTGACTCTGGTAAGCGTGATGGCGGCAATGTTTGTTATTTTCTTGTGATGCAGTAGACAAAGACAATAATGAATTCGCAAACTTCTGCTTCAACTTCTGTCCCAAAATCTGCTTAAATTCCCCCCAACCAAAAACCTAGGATGAAAGCAGATTTCAGGACCAAACTATAAGCACACCCTTTTAGTCTTCAACTCTAAGACATAGTGACATACAGAAAGAGCTGGTATCTTCAGAGGGCCGTCAGGACTGCAAAGAGAGACTTTAGAGACAATCTGGTGGCGAACTGTAAGAGATCTGACCTCAAACGCACAGAATATTTTACAGTCAGTAACAGATTACAAGTGCAAAAGAAACATTTATCTATGCAATTGGACGAACAGACCGAGTGGTTACAAATTTCAACCAGCTTTTCCTCCACACCGATTCTGAGCACAGGAGTGCCATAGGGTTGCGTTCTCAGCCCCCTCCTTTGTTGCCAAGCACAGCTTCAACATCATCTTTAATTTTGCTGATGACACATCCATCCTGGGCCTCAACACAAATGGAGATGAAACAGCCTACAGAGATGAGGTGAGAGAGCTATCACAGTGGTGCAGGGACAGCAACCTCTGTCTCAGTGTTAGCAAAACCAAAGTGATTAAATGATTATTGACTTTAGAAGGATGCATAAGGACAGCCACGCCACTTTACACATTGAAGGGGCCACTGTGGAAAGACAGCATTACGTGTCTTGAAGCATCAATTTCTTCTGCTCAAAGTACAGAGGAATATGTTTTTATAAAATGACAAGTAAAATAAAAAAGTACAGTACTTTGTTTTGAAATATAGGAACGATGGCTTTACACAGTATCATCTTATTAAGCATAACTGGCACAAGACTGTAATGTAAACACCCTCAATTCTACTCTTTTGTAAACAAATTTACAGAACCCAGATTGTTTGAATGGAGTATTTGAAGCAGTTCAGTCTAAATTATTATCAGAAATGTGCACAGAAGTAAGATTGCATACATTGTAATTGGGTCCTATAGCTGTAATGGGCAGCACACTGTGACTCTGAACTTCCTCAGAACAGAAAGGTTTACACAGTAAACTGATATATACCACTCACATTCCACTGGCTAGTGGACCAAATCAGGCTGTTGTTTGAAATGTGAACTTAACCTGATGTTTCTCTCTCTTTTTCTCTTTCCTGTTATCACTTTTTCCTGGCTTTACCTTCACTGTTCAAACCTGGCGAGGTCACACACCTGAAAAACTACAGCACAGTCAGCCCAAGTACTCCCAGTGCTCATTTACACACACACACACTGATCACATTAACATATGCATAATTCATTCTGCTCCAAAATACTTTCAGAGTCCTGTACTGTATATCCTTACATTGTGAATTAACATGAAAAACCTACATTTTTGTATATGAGAAGACACAATGACATTTATATACATTTACTGTATTTTTCTGAACAGTGAAATAAACACAGAGTACACATGCAATGCTACACATGTTTGTTTGGTTAACATCGCTTTGCTGATGTTTGTTTGGTTCTGCATTCATTCTGTGCATTCTTTGTGATTAAAGTTGTTCCCTACTGACATAAATCAACATTTTTTCCACTACTCTCTTTTTGTTTTTCTCCTTCCTTCTCCAGTACCTAAAACTGGATTCCCTGTAATGTGTTCAACACTGTGGCTTTGTTCCAAAACCTAGAGGACCCGGATGACTGGATTGCTGTCTACTATTAATGTAGCCAACATCCTTCAAATGCAACATCTTTACTGAATCTTAGAAATCACTCATTTATAACACTCCACGTGGCACATACTCATATTAAATAAAATATAAGTATATCCATAATCTAGAATTTTTCTAAAATGTCGTAGGGAGTTTTTTTTACTAAGCGTGGCTTAGATGAATTCATGAACTGTCCCCTTAAAAATTATGCTTTTGAAGAAACATACCTATGGTGCCTTAAAATCCCGTTTAGGTAAGCAGCTCTATAGCTATTGGAAAAGAGCCATATTTATTTAACATTAACTTTAAACTAACAATTTTACTAAACAATTTTAATATGTATAAGTAATGCACAAATATTTTGAACAGCTAAGTACTAAGATGAGTACATGCTCTGTGATGTCTAAAAAAACTTGCGGATGTGGCTATATATAACAACTGTTGTAAAAGGGACAGAGAACAGAGAAGCAGAGAAATTAACGGACAGAGAGAAAAGGTAACGCAGGGGGTATGGGGGAGAAACAGTCTTCCACATCTGTTTTCACTAACCTTCTGTTTTGTCAGATTTTTAAAAAGTCTTACATTTTTGACTCCTACAGGGCAGACAGAGAAAAAGAGAGAAAGAGAGAGAGTTAATGGTATTAATGGTGTTTGCTAAGACAAGCATCACTATTACTATTGCTTATGCATAAGGTATTGAAATTAAGTACCGTAAGTATTAAACTTCTGCAACTCTGTACATCACACTGTACATTGCTACACACATTGCTACACACATGCTACCCATAATGAAAATATCCTGCTCAAGATGGTATCTGTGTTTTGGAACATGATGGCTGGTTTGTAGTTGGTCCAAGTTGGATTTAGCTGCTTGACCATCAACCATGTTCAGAAAACCAGCATGACAGCCTTAAGCTAGCATGGACAACTTGTAGTGCATCTAGAAATCAGCTATTAAGTCATACCTTAAATTGTGCAGCCTGCTGTATATATGTGCCTATCAACATGCAAAATGACATTCAAAACACCACAGCAAATGCATTGCTAGGGCAAACAACCCTCAACACTCTAAAATTGTGCTGGTATGTTTTGCACAGGAAAGCACCACTCATGTTGGCGTTTATTTTATGAAACAGACCTGATTAACAGTGATATTTTTGTACTATAAATAATAGTGTATTGCTGAAGTTGCTTTCTAAAATGCACTGTTGTCCAGGTGGAATAACAACGAACATTCCCATCTTCCTCAACTTAAGTTCAAGAAGCCTAAACCATGAAATAGTGATGCTACTGTCGTTCTTTCCAGCCATAGGAAATGATCTATGTGCTGCTCTGTCCCTGTGAGAGGGCTATCTAGTTTTATTACCATTTCTTTCTGATTGGACTACTGCACAGATAGGGATCTTGCTCCCAAAATAAGTTTTTCTCCTTTTCTGTTAGTTAGTTGGGTTTGTGTATGCCTCTGTGTACAGACTGGCTTATGGATTACCAACACTCTGTTAATGTACCATCTGTTGCATATTGCACACAGTTTAAGAATACTTCAATCTGACAGGTTGGAATTCAGAGTGCATATGTTTTTATATTAGTCCTCTGGGAAAGAAAGTAATGTGTAAATTTCCTGGTTGTTACAATCAGTGCATTTAGAGACAGGACTAGTCACCACATTTGTCACACACACTAGACAAGTTTGTCAGGTTAATGACATCAAATCTTTTAACGATATCTGGACTTTTGTTTGGCTCATATAATAACAAGTAACTAGATAAACATTCAGAAGAGTATAGTTTGCTTTGTTTTCTTTATAGATTTGGTTTTGACATTAGTTATTTTGAGACAGTCTGCTGATTTATTTTTTGTTTCTTTACAGCTGTTTACATAGACCCCTATGCCATTATTTGATTTAGTCAGTATCATTGTGTTATCAACTATTTTTAGATAAACACAGGCCTAAGTTAACTTTGCATGTCAGTTAAACAACCTCTGAGTGTTTCTTGACTTCTTGTTTCTAAAATTGGTTGCAAAGTGCACCAATGTATGTACTTTGGTGTCAGATCTCTTCCTTTTAAGCCTTGATGTTTGTGTGTTTTTTTGTACATTAATATCACCCAGTAAATACTAAAACCCATTTGGGGCAGTACTTGAACAAAGTTTCTAAAACACAATAAATTTGATTGGACCTGCAGTAATTGCATCAATCTAAGTTATTTTGGGTATGAAAAAATTGGGTATGATCAAGTGTCAAGTAAAGGTCTGAATGGTATTTAACATTTTAACTAATCCATTTTTACAAACTCCAAATCTCTCTTTTCTAAAACACTGTGAAGAAACCTCTGATGTGTGCTTGACTTCACCTCTCAGGCCCCATAAAGAAAACAGGAAACCTGGAGTCACAAGACAAAGGTATGTTAATCCTTGTTTGTATTCTTTCTGCTTCAGTCTCAGAACTAGAAAAGACCCCAGCACACTAAACATGCACAGTCTGAGCATGACAAGATCAATCAGCATGGAGAGAAAAGAAACATATCTAAAATATTAAAGAACAGAATAGTTGAATGAACATAGTTGAATTATTATTGGAGATTGTATCTCTGAGCATGACACAAGTTTTAGGATTATACAACGTTTTCGAGGCCAGCAAGCCAAGTGAAATATGTTTACCATTATTGTTGTGATAACTTGATGGGCAGATAAACTCATAAAAGGGCCTATATCTACAGAAATGTGAGCCTCTCAGTCATGCTTACATGTAGGTAACAAGAAAGGTGTAGGAAAGACACTCATTCCTAAACACAGGAAGAATTAATGATAACATAGGAAAGTTTATCAGATCTTATTCTGTTCCTGTTCAATGGGAATGGCTGCTCAGCATGTCCATCTAAATGTCCTGCTTTCTTTTAATAAGGGGTTAAGGCCCAAGGGGCAAAGACCTTTATTGAACCTGTTAGTTTTCTTTTTCTTCTGCCATGGTAGTCTAGGGCAGCCCATAAAACAGTACATACGAAAGTTGGCACACAGATAAAGTGCAGTCTAAAATGTTACCATGGCAAATTTGGAGTCTCTATCTCAAACTCTCTAGCAGCAGTTTAAAGTTTCATAACAATTGCTTAAAAATGCTAATATTTAAGTTCCGGGTTTGGGTTGTATGGTTGTGGGTTATTGTATGTTGGAGTTTGTAGTTCGGAGTTTCTAGTTATAGTTCTAAGTCTTTTTTTGTGTTTTTGTGCCTTTTTGTATTTTTTGTGCCTCTTTGTGTTTTGGGATTTTTGTATTGCGTTTCTTGTGCCTTTGGACCTCCTTGTGTTCGGTGCCTTTTTGCCTTTGTGCCTTTTTGGATACCATTGCTGATATTTTTGTTTCAAAGCCTACGTTTTGTGGATTATGGCGTCCTGGCCGCGCCAAAATGGCGCCTCAATAGAGGCTTATAAATTACTAAACTAAATAAATTCTTGACTGAGGTTTACGATCTCCCTGCGAAGAGTTAACTTCATAATGACTGCTTTTCGTTATGGTTTGGACCCTTTGTACAATTACCTTATGCCTGAGCCAGATCGGACTTGGACTATTAAGAAATACATCAACCTGGCATTGCAACTGTCTTCCTCCGACCTCCAGTTGGAGGAGGTGGAACAGGAGCCTGGGCCAGCTGAAAATCCTCATTCGGAGCTGGGTGGATCCAAGAGAGTGAGTCTTTCGGAGTCAGAGCTGGAGAAATCCAGTCGGGTTGAGGAGTCGGTTGTGGTGGCTGAGGAGGCAGCGGTTCTTAGCTTTATAGCTCAGGAGAGCATCCATCTCTCCAGCCAGTGTCAAGGCATCGGCGTCCGATTCTCCAGTCCGATTCACAAGTCTACGCACCAGCGGTGGTATCCGTCGTTCAAGTTTCTGTCCCGACGACAACGCTCGCCACCTGGATGCTAGCACCTTGGCGTCGCAACTCTGCTCCCTGGCATCACAAATCTGTTCCCTGGCGACGCAAGTCTGCTCCGCCCTGGCAACGCCAAAATGGCTGACCAAGCAACACTGGTTATCATTTGACTCAGTATGCCGCAAGGAATCAAGTAGGTAGCACTATAACAAAACTGTGCATGCTTCCTCAGGTCATGTCTGTGATGAAGTTTTGCCCACCGTAACAGCTAGTTATTGGTGTTATATCTGTATATAGTTTTCTTATTATTTTTCTTCTACTGCCAGGGGAATCTATGGCAGCCTATAGAACAGTACACTGGAAAGTTATGAAATTTGGAACACAGATGGAGGACAGTCTAACCTGTTACGATACCAAATTTGGAGTCTACCTTAAAATTGTCTATTTGGAATATTTTGTTTGTCTGGTTTTAATTTGATATGTGGAATCTAGTGGCATCCCTGGAAAAAAACACAAAACTTCACCACAGACATGACCTGAGGAAGCATGCACAGTTTTGTTATTGTGCTACCTACTTGATTTCTTGTGGCATACTGAGTCAAATGATACCCAGTGTTGCTTGGTCAGCCATTTTGGGCATTGCCCATTTTGAATTTTATTGTAAAATGCAATATCTTATGAACATGATTGCGTATCTTTACAAAACTTTGGGTAACGCTTTAGATTACAACCCGCAAAGAA
>JAZGTI010011834.1:0-16262 GCA_036877585.1 Botia kubotai | reverse complement strand
GTATGATAAAGCTAAAAGAAAACCAAACAACATCTTTCTGAAATAAATAAAGAAAACTGAGACCACATTATCACGTACCGCAAAATATCACCCGAAATATTGTGTAATGACACTGTCAAAATAAACTTTAAACATTGTATTAATATCAGATATTCATATGGCAATAGTCAAACTTGTTTGCAAAGTTACTTCAACCAAATTAAATGCAGAATAGAGACATTTTTGAGACATTTCTAAAAAAACAAGCCTTACCCACTGTTGTTTGGACTGGATCACATGGGGACGGTATGGTAAATAGGCTTCTAGACCCTTATATATAGAAATAAATAAGTGCTTTAGGCAGAACAAGAAAATTAAATTTCTTTAAAAACGTTTGATATTTAACCAATAAACCACAGTCATTAAAAAAGATCACTTATAACTAATAACTAATAACTAATAATACTATTAGGCCTATTAAACCAGTTCTGGAAAAATAAGGATGTGTTTAATTTAGTATATCCTGATTATTCCATATAAGATAGAGTGGAAAAAATGTGTTTGTAAATGAGAAATCAGGCAAAAAGGATTTGCTTTTAAAAGTGCAGAGAGCTTTACAGGCTACTTTTTCACTGTTGTAGTTACATAACAACAACAACAAAAATTTAGGCCACCAAGCTGGGAGAATACATAATTTGGGTAAAGATCCAAATAGCAGAGGAACATTTTAGGAGATTTATATCCAAGAGATTTTAAAAGTTATTTAAAGTATAATTATTCAGAAAATTTAAACTGCAGTTTTCATAGATGTTCATAACAGTTTTTTTTAAATATAATGGGTACGGTTCCTCCAAACAAAGTTTTACAGGAATAAAATGATCAGAACAGCGAGAGGACAGGATTTAATCTATAATCATTTCTAAATGTGAATCTTTGCTTTAACAGGAATTTTGCAGAAGGGCGAAACGACCATCTGCAACAGACAATATCTCACATTTAGAAATACTCAACTGTAATCTAGATGGTTTAGAAAAACCATCTACTGCAATTTAGTCGCTATTTTTAAAGATTTTTTTAAGAAAGTTGTGTCATCAGCCAACTGACTGCTGATCACTTCCCTTCCTGCAACAGACATTCCTTTCAAATGGCTTTGCTTAACATGGTCTGCTAAAAGCTGTGCAGCCAATGAAAACTAATGGGGAGAGTTTTTACATGCCTCCTTTGACATTAAATCTATTCAAAGTTCTATATTTAAGTTTAATTAAGGTTTGGCTTTTGAATAAAAAGTTTTGATTACATTATAAAAAAACATATCCAAACCTTTCAACATTAAGGAAAATAACATATTGCTCAAGAGTATCAAATGCTTTTTAAAGTCCAATAATAAAATAAAGCTTCTGAAATCAAATGAGAATAATTAAGAACATCCAAGATTAGTCTGATGTCATTAGAGAGGTGTCTGTTGTTTATGAAGCCAGATTGTGTGTGATCTGTGACTGTGTCTAACACTGCTTTAATCCTTTCAGAGGAAAAAAAATGCAGCAAGTATTTTGTAATCATTATTTAAAAGACAGATTGGCCGCCAACTATCGATCATTGACAAATTCTTCTTTGGTTTTGGGATTAAAGTGATAAAACCCTGATTCATGCATGAAGGAAGCTGCCCATTTGAGATGCTTTACTGAATACATGCAATAAGAATGGCGCCATCTTCTGGGCAAATGACACCTGTTCAGGTTCGATGAATTACAATTACCTTCTTTTAAAGAGATTTAAACTTTATGTGTATAGTATACAGCATACTATATGTAGTACATAGTATGCCATATGAATACATTATACTATATGTATACTATATAATAATTTCTACAAAGTTTGTTGTAGTATTAGTAGTTGTGATATCAACTAGCGTGAGAACTGCAGTAAGGGAGCAGATGACAAGTAGCAACTTCAGCAGCCACAGGACCAGACAGCTAATCCTGGTTCTCCTGCAGCCCGTTCCCAGAGAACCAGGCCAGATACCTCCATCCGGCTGCAGTTTATTCAGCAGCTGTGAAAAAACGCGATGCCAGTTCAAATCTCACCAGAACAAAAAAGTGACAAACTTTGATGAAAGAGTAAACATCTAAATTATGAAAACGTACGGTAACCTAATAATGGCTATACATTAATAAAAATATCTTGGTCCAAATAAACCGTTCTTGTACTCAGGCCATGTTGGCTTTTACGTAGCAGCTATCATAAATATAATGCCAGTTCCGATCTCTTTTAGAAGAATAAATATACATTTAAGCATTTAACTGACGTTTATATTTAAAGCAACTTACAAATGTCAGAACAACAACAAGTTCTAATGTTAAAATGTTTAAAAAAGCATTTGGGAAGGTGAGGTCACACCTACTGACTGTTTTTGCTGAAATCTGCTCTGTCTCACGTCCGAGATATCTAAAAAAGAGCATAACAATGTTATAACAACGTCAACATTAACAGTTGAGAAAAACTAAACACGGATGTTATTTGTTCCCTCTGCAGAGCTGTGGATCACAACCATGGATAACAACCAGCGCTTGAGTGGCAGGGCTGTTGCTGAGGAACGTGACAGTGTGCACGAATCCTTCTGATTTCCATGTAAATGAACTAAAAATCTGCTAGATCTTCTAGATCTAACATCACAACTACTAATACCACAACAAACTTAGAAAATGAAAATACATATATCATATACTTGTATACATATAGTATATACTACATATTGCATACTGTATACTGTACGCATAGTAAATGAATACGACAGCACATAGAAAACAGAATTACATCATTCTGCTTGTGGATGTCTTGTTTACTTGCTATTAAAAGATATGAACTCACAATTTGAATGATTATCGTGAAGGTTTGATGGCACTAACCTTGCAAACATAAGCAAAGGCAATTATTCTTTAAACGTGCTGTTCGTAGCAGGTAAATAATGAATCCATTCACATGTAGGTTCAGAAAGGTTCATGTTATTAAAAGATGTCTTTGCACGAACAGTGGATGGTATTATTGCCTCCATAGAGACCATCACAGCGGCCAGCTGCCCTGTCCTGCTCTCTGCCTTTCTGTTCCAGCAGCAAACCAGAGTCACCACACTGCAACTTCCTGTTCTGAAAAATGACAAAATCATAACAACAAAACAACACAGCTCTTCATCTCTGTGAAGGACTGACAGCAGAGCTATGATTAATGACAGAGAGAGATTGAGAGCGAGCGAGAGAGAGAGAGAGAGAGAGAGAGAGAGAGAGGCCCACTCTACTCTGATCTAAATAGATACATACATTTATGATGCATTTTCTACCCTAACCCTGCCAGACAAATATATGCATATTCGTGCAAACGTTGCGTAACGTCCGTTTATGTAAATGTCATAATCAATATATATTAAAACAAGGCTGTGTTAAGGGCAACAGGGATACTGTGGTTAAAGCATTATGCAGTAATCCTCTCTTACTTAAACGCAACCTAAAGCGGTTACTATGAGGACATTTCCGAACGTATATGCTACACAAGAGTTCATTGTGTAAAGATGACGTATACGTATTGAATTGTTTTACTAACAATTCAATTACAAACATGATTTTTGAGGATCGATTCGGAATCGTTTGGGAAACCCTTTGTGACGCCCCAGTTAATATTATATGTGTAGTAATGTATGTGATACAGCACAAATGAGACGGATGCTGAGAGATCAGCAGGAGATCTCTCATTCTGTCTTTCTAATTTAAGGTCAGAAATGAGTGGCGGAAGGACTTCGAAATTCAGCTGGTCAAAGCTGGTCAAATGTTGGATTATTTTCTAACTACCAATGAAAAGAGTGTTTAGACACACCACACGCCATAGCGAGTGGAGGGGGTGGTGAGAGAGAGAGAGAGAGAGAGAGAGAATGAAAGAGAGAGAGACAGAAAGAGAGAGAGGGAGAGAGAGAGACGCTACAGATGCAGGAGGTGGTGCTTGGACAGATTTTTAGAGGCCTGCCTCATTTGGCGCAGATCAGATCATTTACAAAAACCCACATCCACCAAACCGACTCCAACAGAAGGCAAAACAAGACAAACTCATCACCGGCCACTGGCAGCATCCTCACACCTCACTGCAGGGCTAACAGCAGCTGGCTGTCACATCAATACACATAGCTGGTGAACTCGGGGTGTTCAGGCAGCATGCACGTGGAGCTGTTGAGCAACGTGTTGGATGTTACCAATGAAACCTGGGCTCTCTCGGAGCGCTCCATGCTGCAGCCCATGTGGGATTATCTTCAGCGGAACCATGAGAGCACGTTGCGCTCTCCTCTCTTTCCTGTCATTCTCTCCGTGTCCACATACCTGGTGCTGGTGCTGTTCTACACCGTGCTGGACCTGCTGGCTCCCACCTGGCCCTCCATCCGACGCTACCAGATCCACCAAGACCGCACGGTTACCTGGTCCAACATCAGCACCACTTTGGCTCTCACCACGTACAACCATTTGCTCTACATCTTCCCCGCTGCCGTGGCCCAGTGGCTTTGGCGACCGCCCGTGCCATTACCCCGCGAGGCGCCCACGTTCGCCGCCTTCCTGCTGGGCATCGTGGGATGCACTGTGGTGTTTGACTTCCAGTACTACTTGTGGCACCTTCTGCATCATCGTGTGGGCTGGCTGTACAGAACCTTCCACGCTCTCCATCATCAGTACCGACAACCCTTCAGCCTGGTGACGCAGTACCTGTCTGCCTGGGAGCTGTTCAGTGTTGGATTCTGGGCCACGGTGGATCCCTTGCTTCTCCAATGCCACTGTCTCACCGGCTGGGCGTTCATGCTTTTCAATGTCTGGGTGTCCACGGAGGATCACTGCGGGTATGACTTTCCTTGGGCCATGCACCGCCTGATTCCCTTTGGCCTTTGGGGGGGAGCCCTGCGACACGACGCTCACCATCAGCAGCCTGGCACTAACTTTGCCCCTTTCTTTGCTCACTGGGACTGGCTGGGGGGCACCGCTACTATGCCCCCCACAACAAAGACAAAAACACGGAGAGAAAGAGACGAAAAGGAAGAATGAGGGTCTATTTAACTCGCTCTCTTTTCCCTTTTACACCCTCTCGCTCTGCCTCTTAATCATCTCTTTATAATCTCTCTCGCTCATTCCATTTGTCCCTCCCTGTCTCGCACATCCCCTCCAGCGATTCATCAGTCCGCTCCATCTAACCAGCGGTCTCTGTTTCATTTTTCAGAACTACAGATCAAGTGTCTTACTAACAAACAAGTAGAGGAAACGCCGAGCTAAACATCTCGAACGAAAGCATCGCAGTCCTCTGTTCCTGTTTGTTTGCTTGTTTATTTGTTTGTTCGAATGTATAAAGCGTCTATTCTTGCAAATTGATATATATTTTTCTAAAACCTCTCTGCCATTGGCCAGTTGTTGGAGGTTTTGTGTGATATCTCAGGTTAGTAGTTTTGGCCTTATTTGTAGAAAAGTTATTTGCAGTGTCTTTTTTACAAGATTACGTGTATTTTGTGCGTTCAAAATTGCTTGTATTGCTATGCTTGTTATTGTATTTTGACATTTTCACTAAACTTTGACCAATAAAATGCTCTGTTGTTTATTAACTGGTGTGTTTTGGAAAGTTTCCCTCTATGTGCATGACTACCCTCATAGCATCACAAGAGCTGTTTGTGTTTTCTAATAAAAAATCTAATTGTCCCAAACACAGACCATATGAATTAGCACACATACAGAAACGAGCCATTGTGACAGCTTAAAGAAACAGTTCACTAAAAATGTTATGTCATCTTTCATACCACTTCTTCTCTTCTGTTACACACAAAATAACATGTAAGGCAAAATTTAAGAGGTGGTCTTTACTGTATAATTATACTGCCAATATCTTTAAAGGAATAAAAAAGACCATAAATGTCCATAAATGTGACTATATAGTCATAATATGTAATTCCATATTTAGAACTGTGTTCTATGTGGCAGGTATTGCTTTATTGCTTTTTAAGATAATACCAATCATGTCCATATAAATGCATAGTCCCATATTAAATTTAGGTTCTATATTGCAAATCTTGCTATATATAACTGTATATAACTGATGGTAACATATTTAGGCAGTCACTCATTGACAATGTCCCTCAAATCTCTTTCATTATTTAATGTACTAGCGTGTTACTTTGTGGCACACAAGCACCAAAGCTGGTTTATATCAAACCAGGTGTGGCATTTTTGAATCCGGGTACAGAAGCCGGGTTCGAATTTTCATATTGTCTGAGCTATTAAGCAATAAGCAATAATTAAGCTTAGCCTTCTAGCATGCTTACATAAACAATTATATTCTGCAATCAGAAAGGTATGAAGAATATGTGTTGTCCAGCCAGCTTAAACGCACGCCACAACATGCAGTATTTGTCGTCTACCATTGTTCATATCTTTGCTGTTGTCATTCGACAGTTTTACATAAGAGAAGCAGCGAGCGGAGCTGGGCTGATATCAGACTACAGCCAAAGCAGAGAGGCGATGCTAATTAATCATCTTCTCTTTCAGTCTGCCCTGATCCCTCTGGCACATTAAGAAAAGCTCTCCATGCCTAAAAGGAGAGAAAGAGAGAGTGAGAAAAAAAATGTTCAGCTTGAGACTGTATAGAAATTCAAATAAAGTTGGCTTTCTACTGGAACTGAATAATGACGATTATTATTCATGTGTGATTATGAATTATTACAGTAAGATTTCATCATACAGTGTCATATCACACAGAAGACTGTTAACAAAGGGGGTGGTGATGTTTAAGATGTATCTGAAACCTTTGGCTTGTTCGGAGGTGGACAAATAAACAAGCATAACAATCTGAGCACTGCGGTATTTGTGCGTGTATTAGAAGAAGAGGAAGACTGCGCAGTGTTTGGCACTCATCCAGCAGCTCTGTATCTCTGCAGACCTCAGCCTGAGATTTTCTAAACACTAAAGTTGTTATCTGCAGTTCAGCACAGGAAACTCTGGACCTTTTCCCATCAGGCACTGTTGTGGACGCCTCCCACTCTGGCACTGCAACAGAGGGGTCCTTTAGGAATGTGGAAACTGGGAGAAAATGTGGACTGTGTTTTAAGCAAGTAGTTATGCAGGAGAGATAAGATAATGTTCTGATACAGATGAACGAGTTATCTGTTTATATCCGAGTCCTGTGACTTAAAATGATCATAAAAAACTTAAAAAAGTCACCTGCCTACATTAATCTAAATGCATGATGATGCATACAGTTCTCATCCATCATCATCTATTGTAAGTGTATCCATAATGATGTCAATCATTAATCTGATATTAAAAAACAGAAGCTCTCTCCGAGACACACTGTTAGCACGTGATGATAATGAATCAGATTATCAAACCACAGTGAACAGTGAAGTACAATGAAGCCAAAATGTATTTTAAACATACTAAGCTATGCACAACTATATGAAATGTAAAAATGTATATATGCATTAGCTATCAATACCAAACTGTAAATGATGCTAAACCTTAGAAATTGCAAATTTAAAACCCCCTTTTTTTTGTTAAATGTTTTGTATGAAAAGCATACGTATGTGTTCTTTAATAGAGATGCTACTGGGTTTGATATTTTGATATTTAATCTCAGGCGTTAAAAGTGTATCTTAGGTGTCTAAATAATTGTCCAAATCTGATCTAATGTTTGGAATAGCATAACAGCATAGCCAACACTACTGTATACTCATACTCTCTCTTCAGTACATAGTGAGAATACACACATTTTCTGTATGCATAAAATACCCAGATGGCCTCTTGCATTCGCCAAAATGTGCAGCCTACAGCAGAGCAAACTGCTGTAAAAAAATATGTGTTCATCTTGACCTTATATTTCTGGTGTGAATGAAGAGGAAGTGATATAAGACTTTCTAGGCTCTCAAAAATAACCGAAGACATCTTATCCTTCAAAACTGATTTAAAACGCAGACGAGGACAACTGGATTGTTTACGTCGATTGTTTATCACTGAATATCGCGAACCGCATCATATTCCATTTCTTAAATAATAAGCAGCGTACCCTGTACAGTATGCAGTACGGAAGTATTCTGTCAACATAACCACTGAACGACATTTATGTTGAAAATATTGCGTTTCTTTTTCACCTCCAACAAAAAGCACGCCCGTTAAAATTGTTTAAAAGGGGAAGCGTATGAAATAACCGTGTGGCCTCAGTCATGTTTGCTAATACAGTTGGCTCACAGCGTTTCTTAGAAGTCATTACCATACTGATTGCTCTCGTAATCTCATTGACTGTCTGGATTTTCTAATAAAAATTCTAATTGTCCAGAAGACAGATCATATGAATAAGACTGAGTTTAATAATTAGGTTCAACCTCTAAGCGCGCGCACACACACACACACAGAAACAATGACAAAGTCATAAAAAAAACTTAAAAGGAACAGTTGATTATGTTCGAAGATGTTAATTATGTCATCCATCACGTCATGTTTTCTTTTATAAAACACGAAACGACACAAAGGAAAACGAATGCAGTGCTCTTTACTATATAACATATATAACATTTACTATATAACTATATGACGCAGAAAAACACCATATAAGTCAATATGACGTTATTATATTATTGAATGTATGCTCCATATCGCAAGTATTGCGAGTGGCAATTCATTGAAACTAGTATTTACGTCCTTTTTGGAGAATTTGGAAGATTTGCAGGTATTGGATCTGTCCAGCAGGGGGCGATATGTTCAAAACTCAATCACAACGTGACTAAAAGATAATTACAATTGTACAGATTTAAAGTAACAGTTCGAATTGAGAAGAACCTTTTTTAAACCTCACTAAAATTCTGCTTACATAGTACACAGCTTATTTAAATGGCTTACTGGCTAATTTTCATATTTCACTTCACATTGGCCTATATACACAGCGGGGTCTGAGACCACGTTAAAAATCTGGCGTTGGATTTCATTTAATTCTAATTACAGTTGTAGGATTGTAGAAAAAAATTAAGCAATGCAAAGGCAGTGGGTTCGATTTCTAGGGATCACACACGACACTGATAAAACATGTAGTTTAAATGCCAAATGCATCACTGTAAAGGTAAACAAAGAAGGTATTTCTGCAGTATTTCTAGGTCACTAAACGCATGTAAAAAATGTGGGCAAATTCGTGACCGTTGATTTGACCATTGACCAAGATACTTTACTTGTTATGTTTACCATGTTTTGAAATGTAAAACTAGTGTGTATGTGTGTGTGTGTGTGTGAATACACACTCACTTGGAATGAGGCCAGCACCCCAGACACAGACTTCAACAAGCTCCGTTAATCTGGTTTGACAAGTCACTCTGTTTCTACTATACACAAACATTCACATATTCACACTGCTTATATTCTTAAAATACAGGCCAAGACCCCCAAAAACACTGCAGGGAACAACGTGTGTGTGCTGAGAGACTAAACAGCATTTTAAAGTGCAGGTGGCAGCTTTGTCCTATCATATGTGCATACAGTCAAATGAGAAACTAGGAAGTCAGATTAGATCTGTCCAGGAAATAACCAATGCAGTCAACGTGTAAAAGTCAAGCCTCAATTCCATGTACCTGTGGCTTGAAACATCTGCTTGTAGTGGGTAAACTCACATCTGACAAAACACTGATGACTCACACTGATGACTGATGACATTGATGTTACCTGTCTGTCACAGAATCTTCTTCATCACCCGTGAGATATGTCTATTCCTGGAAGAACATGAAGAATAGACAGTGTGTTAGAGAGGGTGGGATGAGAAAGAGAGAGCGAGAGATAGAAACGGAGGATAGAATCAACATCTTCTTTACTGTGCTGTCACAGTTATGCAATAAAAACTTCACTCTCTATAAACATCACAAGTCTTTTATAAACCGCAAAGTCCAAAGTCCACATTCCTTTGTTCTCTTTCAGACCGCAGCTGGCTGCTCACTGACAATCACTGTTTGAATATGAAAACTTACAGGATGCAGGCGAAAGAATCCTTAGAACTCTTTACATTGAAATCATACATTTTTGTATTGCATCCTCTTATTAGACATCAAACACACACACACACAATTATTAATCCAACAAAGCTAGTGAGAAACTGCAACCTCGCTGCCTTTTACAAGACCAATGCAGTATCCATAGCAACTTCAAAAGAGAGGAAGAACACATCTAGACATGGTCAAGACTGTGAAGCCAAGAATCTGTGTGTGTGAAAATGAATAATCAAAGAGAGGGAGAGAGAGAGTTAAAAGGCCCAGCCTGGGTTGAGCCCAGCCTGGAGGCTACATGTATCCGATTCCACACATTAGGGTCACCTGAGATGGAGGGAAATTTAAATAAGTGGAAGAGGACCTATGAATTATCGCTTTGAGATGTTACCTGACGATCACCCTGATGGGCACCTGATCAATGCTGATTTTCATTTATGCTACGTTTGCGGATTACAACATTCCAAATAAACTATTAATTATGCTTAAAGACGCAATGCGATACTTTTTGTTTAGCAAAGCACGTAACAAATCGATGTTCAAAATGGTCTACTTCATAACAGTAAGCTTTTATATTATATTATAAATTATATTGAATACACCCGTTCGGCATACATTGACACGTTACGTTTTTTTTGGAACTATATTGTACCTATTTGTAAATGTAGCTTTGTAGACTAGGCCTTCTATAGCTAAATGGTAAATGCTCTTTCATTTGTAAGTCGCTTTGGATGAAGCACCTATTAAACAAATATATGTAAATTTAATGTAAACGATTTATAATCTGAGCTGTCAGGTGCAATTTCCTGGGAAATGTCAGTTTGGCTTTATTTGACTTTAACATAAGTACATATGAGTAAACCTCAAATCAAGTTTTCACCTGGTGGAACAAAATGAGAGATCTGAGCCACAGAGACCAGAACATCTGAGAGTTGGGCTGAGTTCTTGTAACTTAGCGCCACCTAAACTCTTAGCAACCACATAGCAAAATGCTAAAAACACACTCAGAACATCATACAGTAGCAATAACAAACCCTGGCAACCATCCACAACACATTAGCATTAGAACAGTGAGTTTGCACTCACATTAGCTTTCAAAAATCTATTTATCTTTCTACATTTTCTCATACTGTAACATTTACCCTCATTACCCATTAACCCACCTACAGACTTACTATTTTACATAGTAACTGCAAGCCAGTGGAACAGGTTTAGGGGTTTCTATAGACACAGAGAGGAAATGGTTGAGTGGTATGCAAAATATTTGTGAAACAAGGGAGTGGACAACAACACACTATCACTAATGAAAATAGCTCGGTGAAAATACACAGATAAACTGCGACAGCAGAGCAAGACTGCCAGATAAGACACGTTCATACTCGTCCGTGACAGGCACATGCTCTAGGCTCAGAAACACAAACAGAATGTGTGTTAATCGTTCATATGAACATTATTTTCCAAACCTTCCAATTGTTGTAATTAATTCTGTGACAAAGGCAAATGAAGATGTTTCAAACTAACATGCTTTAACAAACCAGTTATTTAAAGTATAGTTTACCTAGCTGACCTCTACGTATGTATTATACCGCCAATATACAATCTTAGAAAGTCTTGCGTCATTAATTTTAATCGGTTTCATAACTTGTTGTGTTGATGATGTTACAGTTTGTCAGTTTTGCCAACGACAAGCTATGATTCACCCAGACAAACAGGGTGAACTCTAAAGATAGTCACAGGAAAATAACTTCTTATAGGTAGTGAACAATTTAACAATGACTAACAAGACATGTATTTAAAAAGTAGCGATGTGCCTTTAATTAAACACTGGTTAAAGTGGGTCACATGTTTTGACAGCTGCACTTTCTGATAACCGGTACAGCAACATCTGATAAATAAAAAAATGTTCTATGGTGATTAAAACGATGATGAACTATGATAAACAACAGTTGTTTAAAAAAAACTGAGGGCAGATTCTTATGTACAATGAACCAAACACGGTTCTATAGCCTTTGAAAGCTGTTACTGTTGTTTGAACTGTCAAATATACATCAGTTAAAGAATTTATTCAAACACATGCATCACAGATATAATAGGTGGCTGACCTAATTATGGTTATATAAAACGGTTGTCATAAAACATAATTCACTGTTGTCATAAGTGTTTCACAGAATTCATGCTGTAAAAAGCTAATATTTTCTAATATTAACAACAAAATCTAGCTGACTCATCATGGGATAACAAATAACATTAAATATAATTATACGAATTCATCTGAACAATAAAACGTGTAGTGTAATCCGTGTTAACTCTTCACAGCACTCTGAAGTTTTGCGTGTATGCGGCAGCAACAGTCACGAGGTCAAGAAACATCCAAACACGTTCTGAAACAGATCGTTCTGTTCTGTCTTTGTGCTAAGTCACAACTAAATATCACTTTAACAGACTCCTTTATTGACTGAGACAATGTTTCAGCAGAAATGAACTCTCAGTTCCAACATCATTCCGAGAAGCATGTCAGCAGACGCTGCTGTTTGTCTGGGTCGTGCTGGACGTGTACGTGTTGGTTCTTTTAGAGTATTTCATCGAACTGAAAGACACTCTCATCCTCTCCACCGTACGACTGCTGCGGCACAGTAGCGTGTTCTTGACATGTTCCCTGAATTCATCTGACACATAATAGTAAACGAAAGGGTCCAGGCAGCTGTTGAGACTGGCCAGGCAAAGCGTGGTGATGTAGACGGCGTAGCCATTGTTAGTCAAACCCTTGGCCACAAGCGCGTAATGCGTGACCAGCATCACGTTGCTCGGTATAAAGCAAACCAGGAACGTAATAAGCACCGTTATGATGAGCATCACGGCTCGCTGGCGGCTTTTCCCCGCGCTGCCCTCCACCGCAGAACCCCAGAGGGATCGGAGGAGCAGGATGTAAGCCACGACTATGACCACCATTGGGATGAAGAAAACCAGACCTGCCATCACCATGAAATAGTAGAAGGGCTTCTGTACATCCAGGAAAGCATCGCCCGTCTGGAAGTGCTCCCTGCTGATAACGTGGACATCATGGCAGGTGGTGATGTTTAGATCGGAGAGGTCAACAGTCTGCTGGTACAGGTACAGAGGCGTGGTGCTGACCAATATACAGATCCAGATACACACAGATAAGATGATTGCAAATGTGTTGTTTTTCCTCTGTTGGGACAGGGGGTGAGCGCAGACCCAGTACCTCTGCATGCTCAAACAAGCGATGAAGAGAATGGAACAGTACATGTTGCCATAGAAGAAACCAATCATTACTTTGCACATCCCTTCCCCAAAGGTCCAGTTATTCCCTCTTAAGTGGTAGGCGATTTTCAGAGGCGTCCAGATCACAAACATCAGGTCAGCAAGCGCCAGGTTGCCCATGTAGATGGCAGCAGGGTGAATTTTCTTTGACCTGAACAGCAGGACCCACACAGCCATTGCGTTGCTGGGCAACCCCAAAGCAAAGACAATTATGTAAATGATTGGCAGGAAGATGGTTGTGAGACCGCTCCTCAGTGTATCTGCTGTGATCTGGTCAATGATCACTTTATTTGTGTCTTCATCCTGAATCACAATTAAACCACGTCCTTTGCCTCTTCCTGAAACCAAAACACATCGAGTCACATTTGAAACGACTAAATCACTTTGTTTCTCACAAATGTAATAGCACGCAGTAAAAGTATGTGTAAATGGCGAGAATTTAATCAAAAAGGCAATGAAACTCCATTTTAAAGCAGGTCAAAACAATGTCAAAAAGACTCACCTGGCTGCGCTGACGCGAACAGCAAAAAAGCGGCAAAAATCAACATGCTGTACATTCTCTCGGCTGCCATAATGTTCGCGTTTAAAAACTCTGTGTTTTCTGTGTTTAGTAAGTTGTATTGAAGTCTTTCTGAAGGGCTGTTTATACGCACACGACTGCGTGAGCTTCACCGCTCCTCTCCGCTGAAACCGACGGACAGAAACAGCGACACGCCTCAAAGTCACAGGACGCTCGAGGCGGGTCGAGTTTCCTTACCTGCGTGACGTCACGCGCACTTCGTAGCCAAGCGGACGAGTTTCGGGTGACGGAAAGCCGCGTGTTTTCCGCGTGAGAGAGAGAGAGAGAGAGAGAGAGAGAGAGGCTTTCAACAGACAAACAAACAAATAAAAATGAGACATTTATGAGTGCGTTATACTCAGAAATTATACAACTAGACAGCTGCTAAACAAGGTCACACAGACTTCTCATATTTGAGTTTGTGCTCATATTTTTGTTTGAATTGTTTAAAAAATAATAACAATAATATTAATAGAAAACTTTGCGGTACATTAACATTTGTATGTATCTGTACCCCCGTCTCATATCTCAGTCAACGAAATGTAAACTGAAGGACATTGAACTCTTTAACAGTACTTTGATCATGTAAAGGTCTTTATTGGCCACACACAGAAGCACCACAAAGACGGTTTTGAAAACAATTTATTGATAAATAAAATACTCAACACACTTTTAAAAACGACACAGTAACATTAAGACATATACAACATATTTAATGTGCTGTGAAACCAAGTGAGGAAAACAATATGCTTAGAAGCATGACAAAAATAAAAAAAGTCTAAAGCAAACAGTGCTTACAAGATTCTGCATATACATTACACAGTGAATACTACCACCATTTCAGTAGTTAGTGAAGTATATACATAAATGAGGTTACAAATTCTAAAATTGGTCAATTATTCTTTAAGAACTCCCTTTTACAGTTTACGAAACCTGCCGACTATATTCGTCAACTTGAATGAATGTGAAACCGTTTCGGTACAGCTGCCCAAAACAGGAAAACTCTGGCTGTTTTGTTAACATCCACAGAACTGGTTTAAAGGTCACTGGAGAGTTTCTGAGAGATTCTGAGCCATCCCTCTAAACTGGAGAAGACAAACAAATGCAAATTGAATCTGTTCCAAACTCATGTTTGTTCACAAATAAAATTCCGGGCCTCTACTTTCCAACGCAAAAATGCAAACTTTCAAAAGTGACAATGACATACACAATAACAGCACCTCGTTTCCATGGTGACAATGTTGCCAAACAGGTGGCTAATTTGGAGTTCCAAGAACTGGAAAGTTTAAGATCTGACGATCTTTACGCATGCTCGATTGCATTTCTACCTAACGTGGACGCTAGACTGAGATGTTGAATTACATGTTGATATTTCACTATAGCATCCCAACAGCCCTTATAATTTAAGTTGTCACAACAGTTTATAACATCAGTCATCACTTACGTAAGGGTCACCTTGAGTGCATCAGCGCTTTAAACAGTTTGTTCTCAGTTGGAGCTGCTCTGTGTGTTCCCGGACTCTGACGTGTATGTTCCACTTTTCTTCGAATACTTCATTGCGCTAAAGGAGACGCGCATCCTTTGCGCCGTGCGCTTGCTGCGGCACAAAAACGTGTTTCTGATGTGCTCCCTAAACTCATCGGAGATGAAATAATACACAAATGGGTCAACGCAGCTGTTGAGGCTGGCCAGGCACAGGGTGATGATGTAGAAGCCATAGCCGTTCTCCTGATAACCTGCGTACAGCAGGGAGTAATGCACCATTACCATAATGTTACTGGGCGCGAAACACAACAGGAACATAACCAGTACTGTGACAATGAGAATGACGGCCTTCCTGCGCTTCTGAACGATGCTCGCGTCCGTCATGGAGCTCTTGAGCGCACGCAGCATTTGTATGTTCGACACTATACACACCACGCAGGGAACTACAAATCCCACAACTCCCATGGTCAGGAAGTAGATGGTGGGGTACAGTGATTGGCTGGGGCGAGTGACATCATGGCAGGTGAGGATTTTAAGGTTCACAACATTCACAGTCTGGTCATAAAGATAAAGAGGCACGGTAATAACCCACACGACCAACCAAATGCACACAGACACACCTACCGCCAACCTGTTACTCCGTTTCTGCTGGGATAGCGGATGCACTATGGCCCAGTACCTCTGTACGCTTATACAAGCAATAAAGGCTGTGGAACAGTACATGTTGCCATAAAAAAATCCCACTAATACTTTGCACAGGGCTTCTCCGTAGATCCAGTTATTCCCCTTAAAATGGTACGCAATTTTAAGAGGGATCCAGATAACAAACAGCAGGTCTGCCAGCGCAAGGTTGGCCATGAAGATGGATGAGGGATGTTTCTTCTTGGTCCTGAAGAGAAAAACCCAGATGGCCATGGCGTTGGTCGGCAGGCCCAC
>JAZGTI010011833.1:0-16263 GCA_036877585.1 Botia kubotai | reverse complement strand
TTAGGGCTTTCCCTTAAATAGCTGGCCCTTTAATTTACCGGCAAAGATGTCTTCGATTCGAACAGCCATCTGTCACAGCAAATTCATGTAAATCAGTGTCCATACAACAGGAAGCAACACAGGCGAGCACGTCCACACTCGCCAGCCCGGTTCCATCTATCAGCCGATCCCACACAGCCTCATGCATTCATAAAAAAGACAGAGAAAAAGGGAAAGCGCATTGGGATTGGGAATGTCTATTTTTTTTAACATTTGTGGGAATCACCAGCTGTGAATTCTCTGCACTTCCGGACACAGGCCTCAGGGTACTCTGCAAACTACTAAACAAAAAAAAAACAGGAAAAAATGGGAAATCCTGACTCCACAGGTATGTGTTAATGAAAATCTGGGGATTTATCTGGAAGCGTTCGGAATGTTTCGGAACGAACGTGTTGCAACACAGCTGCGGGAACACGCGCCGAACGTAGCCAAGAATAGCACAATGACATTTACCGCACGTTCCGGAACACAAAGACGTGTTTGTGAACATCAGAACAGAAAGTTGCTGGACCTTTGCGGAAAGAAGTTTTTTTCCCGGGAGGGAAAAAAAAAAAAACATCTTATTCGCAGACTTTGGCTTCTAATTCCATCGTTCACTCAAACAAGCATGTGCATAGCTTTGCATCTTTCCTGCATCTGTTTTTTAAGCCTGCTGTCTCTCTGCCCTTTTACCATAATAACTTGCTGACTCTCACTAATTTGGATAAAGCTGCCCATCCTCTCTTTTCTGTGCCACACCAGTAGTGGTTTGGCGCCGGTTCCAAACAACTTTTTGCTGATTTGCACACACACTCGAAATCACAGAGGAATACGCTGGCTCCAAAACTCTACTTTAGGATTTAGAAGTCTGTTTGAGGCATTATGGCACCGATTCACTGTTTTGGTGTCTGTCACATGTCCACCATTTGTAGTGGTTCGATCTGCGGCAGTGGAGTTTCTGAAGGACACTGGCTTCATTCAGCTCTCTGTCTGTTTTTTAGGAGCAAAACCAGAAGCATTTTTTTTTCCTATGTTCTGTACCAACAATCTTAAAAGCATTAGAAAATTACTCCTCAAAGGTCAGTGGTCAATCTAACTGGCTTTATTATAGGATCGGTTCACTCGAAAACAGAACTTCTGTCATTACTCACCCTCATGTCATTCCACGCTCTTCTGTGAAACATGGGAGAAATTTTAAAGAATGTTTATGCAGCGACTTCGTATAGACTGACATGTTCACGATGACCAAGTCTGACAAGCTATAATAACGGCACATAAACACCATAACAGCAAAATCAAAGTACTACATAAATCGTGCGCTACATTTCATTACTTTCAATACTTTGAAGTCATGCAAAAACATTGTGTCAGTATTTACTAATAATAAAAGTTATTGACTGACAATAAAAGCACTGAAATAGACAACTAGAGTCTTCAGAAATGGCATTTCATTGGTTCTCATGTGTCTCATGACCTCATAACATCAAACATGAACAGCAGGAATCGTATTTGATTTGACAGGTTCAACAGAGGCGAAGAGCGTCCGTGAATTATGACTTCAATCTCAGCCTTTTTTCCCACAGAAAGCTATGACTGGAATATAGCACACAGGTCCTACAATGACACTTTATGGTGCTTTTTGGAGCTTCGCTGACACGAACAATTAATACACAGAAAAGACAAGCGTAAAAATGATTTTTTATTCCACAGAAAAACGAACACCAAACAGTCCTTAAACAACATGTGGTTGTAAAGTAAATATTGACTGAATTTTCATTTCTTTCGGTTGAATATTAAGAACAATCATTGCTCACGATCCTTCATGCAAGAGAATTCCTTGTTTTCACTGATCAGTGCAAACAAACTAAACAAACCCAAAAGCCTGATAGATTCAGCTGACTGACAGCAAAATCATCAACAAAGAGCCTTTGTGTTCGGTCATGCTGTGACTTGAGAGCAGCATTACGACAGTAAATATGCAGGCTAACTAGCTCAACTGTAAACCGCTCTTAAGGTCAACACTGGTGTTGCACAGAACTGATCAGCACAGCTTTGTTTGGATCAGAGTGCTCTCACTGGTCGGACATGGCCTCTGCAGTGTGATACATTGTGTATTGATCAGATAATAACAGTGGGAAGTGCTGATGCATGCCTGGAGTGTGACGAAGCATTCCGGAGGAACGCCAGCAGCTATGAGGGAAGACCACATAATTCAAAGCCTCCAGCCTGAATTCAATCCCTTAAAGGGATAGTTCACACAAAAATGAAAACACGTTCTTTTGCGTTCCACTGAAGAAATAGGTTTGGGTTGACGTGAGTGATTAAATGATGGTTTTAAATTTGGGGGTAAACTGTCCCTTTAAGCAATAAAAACGGTATGAAAAGTATGAACAAAAATGTAACATTACGAACAGCAACATTTATGAATATAATTATAAGGAAGACACTTTCAGAACAACTTGTCCCATGTTGATCCATGTTAAATTTATGTCATTATTAAACTTTTAGAAGCCTGTTGGCCTACTATAAATCCCACTAAATGTGTTCAGTTCGGTCACGTTTGCTTTGCATTTCATAACATCGTATATGATTATATCATCATAACAGAGCTCAATAGTAAGAACGTTTTGGTCTTTTTTAACAGGCCAGTATTCTTGCCTCCCACATGAAGACAAAATGTGTATGTATATATATATATATATAATTATAATAGACACAAATGAAAATACATTTTATATATATCAGAAAAAAATATTTGTATTTTTCATTCAATTCATTTTTTACAAAAAAATTGATTGATTTTTAAATTGCAATATTCCCCTTTTTTTAAAAGGTAAGTAGCTACAATGTAACTCCATGACAATTCTATAACTATGACAGCTATAGTAATAAACATAAACATAAAATGTAAAGGCATTTGATGCACATTATATATATATACAACATTAGTAATCGGTTAATAATTTTCAACCCATTCTAAGGGATGCTTTCAAGACATTCTTGCGATTTCGATAAAACCTTATCTATGTTAGCCAGCTACATAACGTTTCCTTAGGGACCAACAGAATTAAATCAGCAGAATTTGCAGCAACGCTGTTCGATCACAAAAAAAACACAGTCAACAAATGTAAGACGTAATGACAAAGCAGCAACCCGGCCAGTGGGGCCTCCTTATTGATGAGCCCTACAGAAGAAAGTGTTGTTTCTCCACATCTTTGACCAAAGATTTCCTATAACTCTGGTCCAATCCTGGTCCGGAGTTTAGCTCCAATCTTAATCAAGCACATCGGAACGAACTAATTAAGACCTTGATTAGGATTATTTGAAAGTTACACGCAGGTTTGTGTTTAATTCGGGTTCGAGCTAAACTCAGGGGCCAACCCAGTGGAGGACTGGACACCCTGACACAGGCAGAGTTTGGGGTGTGTCGGGCCCACACTGGCCAGAGTCCAAATGGTTCTATAATTGTCTGAAAGTGAGAACAAAGCAAATGGAACACTCTACAAACAGTTTGTCAAAAAACAGTAGCAGTATGACAGCTAATGGCTCTAGGATGCAGTAAGCAAGCAGCTGTATATCCGTTCACTCGTGCAGACTACAGCCAATGCATTAGTATTTATTTTGAAACAAACAGTTTGTTAAAATATTGTGCTACAGCCTTTTCCAACTGCAATAATCGCTTTAGAGAACTGACTTTAATAACTGATCACCAGCAGCTGCAGCCTAACAACTAATCAACGGTCTCCAGAAGGCAGTTAGTTAGCTGCGCACTACTAAAAACGTTCACACCAAACCAATATCTTTCCGGCACGGATCCTCAGGTTGTAATTCCTCCGCCGTAGGTGTGAATGAGCCCCACCCACCCCCACAATGGTTGCTATGACAACACTCTGCTGGAGCACGGCCACCACACACGACAAACACACACGCCACACGTGAGCAGAAAATCGATCAATATAACCATGATATGAAATAATAGTCTCACAAAGATTTGCGCTGACATTTTTCACTTTTCATAAGATCCTGACTTGAATTTCAGAGTATTTAAAAAAAAGACTGGTTTCAGCCTCTTTACAATGTGTCCTTATATCCCTCTACAAACTCAAAATGGCCATCACGCGTTCATATTTAATAAAAGAACTACATTAAATTATAGAATCGCTGCTAAAATGTTTAGGAGGAAATTAAAATGTTATCTATAATACATATACAAAATATATAATTATATGTCTTTATATAATAAGCAGTGACAGGATTTGTTGCTTTAAGTAATACTGCTAAATACCTTTGGGGAAAACGGCACGTGTTAGCATAGGCAATATGAATCTGTAAATGTTTCAAACAGTAGCGCTGCATTGTATAGGTTGTGTTGTGTGTATACTTGAATGGAATGTAACTGCAGGCTAGTAAACCTGTCCTAACATGACTGCACCTGTATGTGCTAATCTCTCGCAGGACCAACAAAAATAAAGGAATACGGTCAATAAACCGCAATACATTGTACCCTGTTTCTAAATAAACAGAAGATATTTATTCAATCGTTATATTATTATAACAGAGTGATGAAAAGCTATATTTAGCATACACATATTATAAATAAAATTTAATTGGTAGAAAATGCCACACAGAGACAAAAAGAGACTTCCATGAAAACTTGAGATTACATAAATTAATTGTTATACCTGAGTTTTGAATCACTTAACCAACATTTGTGCTGGTTAATGAAAACTAAAAATCATCACAATGTTGCTAATCATACTAGGCTCGCGATTTCATCAATTTTGGTGACAAACTGGTGGCACTAGTTGAAAAGATTACTAAGCAGCTGAAAAGTTACCAGAACCCCTAAATACTTCAGTGGTTTTAGGACAAAGACACACCCACATACACCCACACACAACACCCACACAGATATACACACACAAATCATATTTCACTGAGCCAAACAAAATGTACTTTCCTTTGAAATCATTTGCATGAACCATTTGTGTGCAGAGTCGGCGCAGACATATAAAAAAGGCTAGTCTTATGTCATACTACAATATCGAATTCATCTTCCCCAGTGTATACTTTGCATACACCTCACTTTGCCTGAGCTATAATCACCGAATAGCACTAGTTAAAAGTGAGAGACAGACTCCATTACATGGAGTACAGTTGATCCACTCTCACCATTTATATGGACCATAATCTAGGAAGGCTAGCTGCTTCTCTCTCCTCCAAATCCTCAACCGATGCTAAAGCAGACCGAGTGTGATGGCCAATGGAATGCTCGGGCAGTATTAGTGAGTGAGGTTTCAAAACTGCAGCACACAGCTGATGTCATTTGCAGGGTGACACAACCCACCATGAAACGCCTCGGGCTAAAATGCATAAACTAGCACACAATCCACACCTCTCAAAACCGTTAAAGCCATGCCAGGCCTAAGCTAATAGGTTGACTACACAAACCTTATGCTACGATGTAGAGAGAAATTTACGGTTTAGCCTTACAAAAACGACAGCTGATGTAAATTTCAGCGGATTAGACCAGTTCAGAAGCAGCCCAGTGCGTAATGAAAAAGCAGCTGAACATCAGAAAGGCACCCATTGGCTTTTGAGGTAGTTGTGTCTAACTACAAAGTATTTGAACTGAGAATCCCATTTATTTCGCTCATTAGCATAAACAGTGTGTCATCCGTGGGACCGTTTATGACCTGCTGTGACCATACGTGCTTTGTCCTCTTCAATTAAATTGATGAAATGGCAAAACATACAATTTTATAGGTCCAATGTGGTTCCAAGAAATGTAAACACTGCTTGTGTTTATAGTATAGGAAATATAGTATAGTACAGGTTTACTAAACCTGGATAATGTGATACGATTTAAATTGAAATGATTATATTTAATATAACAACACTAATGGCTTAAAACAGCTAAAGATGACCAACCTTATATGTGTGACTATGCTTTAAACGGAGGGATTAAATTAAAGATCTTATTATAGTGTTTTTGCGCCCATCCTGGTCCATTCCTACTTGATACAAACTCGAGAATATTTCAAATGCTGGTTAAGAAGCGATCGCACTTTAAAGGGACATTATGCATTTTTTGACACTGCAGTGATGGCATGATCTCTCTTTGAATTAGCTTTTCAGCCATTTCTGTCACACATCTCCACCCTGCCAGCCTGAACAGATGGACTTATCTCCTCTTGCTGAAGGACCCCTGGGCTGACTGTGTAGTGCCTGAGAAAAAACCTCCTCACACATTCTGTCCCAAAACAGGATGAAAGGTAAATCGCTGGGTACAGCTCTACCAGACTGCTAAGGGGTAGAAAGTGCACACTGGTTTGAGTGGGAGTACACTAAGGCTGTGACATGTTGAGTGCACTTAACATTCTCGGAACGTTAGCTAACGTTCTTTTAAAGTTCTCTCAAAGTTGTCAAAAACGTACTTGCAGTAACATTAGTAGAACTTTTTTTAACATTATATCAAAATTGGAATTTTAATATAAGTTGTTAATGGAGCATTTTAAAAACATTACAGAGTTAAAAATATTGGAATAACATTCTTATAACCTAGCAATAATGTTTTAAATTCTTTACGTGTTTTAATTACAACGTCTAAAAAATGGATAGTGCTAACTCCCTAGAACATTCAACATTAACATTTTTGTTACTAACAGAAATGTTAGGGAAACGTTCTTACAACCAAAAACTGTTAGCTGGGAAGAGGTTGCATGTCAATTTTAGCGAGGCACAGCTGAGGTTGGACTGCGCTGGAACTACAAGAGAACTGCCATCAGGTTAAAAGTCTTAAAGCTGAAAAGGCAGCACTGCCTCGCTTCTCTTTTCCTCATGTCTTCTCTTGCAGTGGATCTCTAACAAAAATACCTCCCCACATCTGTCGTTTCAGCCTCGTGTCTTGGCAACCGCACCAGAGTGTTACAAACTTCCAACACCTCTGCTTCTGCATCGCTCCACACCCGAACACGCTGTGTCACTATGTGCTCAGAAACTGTCCTGTCACTGACTGCAAAGCAACTGGAGAGCTCCAGTAAAACATTCTGTTGACATCCACAGTACTTGAGCAACTTGTGAACAGGCTTTACCAGCACGAGCTGTTACAGAATATATCATGCATGTCAAAAAAGACACAATACACGGCGATAACATAATATTACAAAGAGGCCTAACTTTAGATATGTAGCATGTGCAAACACTACACAGCAGGCCCACGGAACATCCCCAATACATTTGCTGAGCAACTGATGCATTTTGGACACAAAAAAAACACGTTTTCTTTTAAATTGCAATCTTTTACCAGTCCAGAGGAACGAAAGTGGCTTAACTTTCAACTTAAGAAAGTGGCTTAAGTTGACATGGCAATAATAAACCTGTGTGTGTTTGTGCACAGTCCATTCAGGGGGTATTTCCCTACAGGTGCTTCCATAATGTTCAGCATTGAGGGATCTGATGTTACTTAAGGTTCTGTTGCTAAAAATGACTCAGCTATCCAGCAGGGATCAGCTACAGTGTTCCCCCCTCACGCCGTGCAGCGCCTGCGCCTCCCCTCAAAAGTCAAATGTCACATGCTATCCGTCTTTAACTGCAGCATAAAACCAACAGACAATGGTGTCACGCTGAGTTTAGATGGACTTCACAGCGAGCAGTTGCCCGTTTCACACAAAGCTGCCTTTCACCTTATCAAAGTGGAACAGACCGAAAGAAAAAGTAATTCAGCCTCGACCCAAGTAAAGGGAAAAGTAAACAAGAAACTATCTCATCTTGTCCTTTCATATGTGCACGGTACACAGAAGTTTGGGAATGCATGAAAACATTGAGAACGCACAGTAAGAAATAGCCGCTCTGAAAGAGACTTTTGTTACCGTACCCTGATCTATCTGCAACACGATCTGTGACGATCTGTTTGCACAGAAGCTCAATTTGAAATTAAATTCACTGTCTGCATTGGAATCCACAGGGCTCAACAACAAGGATCTTTCCTGCCACAAGTTTTACTCGCCCTGCCAACATTTTCAGTGGCTGCACCACAAAATAAATAATTTATTTTCTAGGAATGTATATCTACTTTTCATTAAAAACAAATTCATTTCCTGCAACATATGATTTGTTTTTAATTTGCAGCAATATCTGGAACTATTGCAGCTATTTTTTATTTCCACAACAGCAATTTTCCACATTGTTTTTAACACTTTTTCTGTAAAACAGAGGGCAAAACTTTACGGATTTGTTTATGGTTTTCAACCCATTTGAACAGATGCTTTCAACTACCCTAGTCAAGCTTACAATTTCAACAGAACCTCGTTTGTGGTAGCCAGCTAGATCATTTTCTCTGGCAATATATTATCATCATCAGAATTTACATTCAAAACAACACAGAATAAAACACGTCGTGTAATCCAGATTAGAGTTTTGGCTTTAACTCCACATGTGTTAGCTATGACGTCATCTACATGCTGGTGTACACCAAAACATAGACAAAATCTACTTTTAAACATTGGGCATTTACAATTTACAGTTATTCTCTCTCATGAAAATGGACCAAAAATATAAAGATTTTCATCCAATCAGATGCTCTCTAGAACTAAAAAGCTCCCCTACCCTAATGCCACATAAGTGACCTAATGCCACTTCAATGCCATTTAAAAAACGCCAAAAAGAAGAGCTTTCGACATGTCCTGGCTTCCTGTCTAAATAAAAAAAATGTCTTTAAGCTTGCAAGGCATAACAACGCACAAGATCAACAAATTGCTGGAATGTGAGATTGTACATATACATCTGGTTGCTTTGAAGCAAGTTCCTCAAACACAGCAAATGCATAAGGCCTAGAAGGACAACAGCCTTAGTTAATGTGATTCAGCCCTTAACAAGACCAAACTCGAAGACCACACCTGAAAACAACCTCTCTAGCAGCATCTGTGTGTCACTGCATCTCTTTCTCTGCATTCCATTTTCTTTCTGAACACATAAAGACTCCATTAGCATTTGAAGTGGCTTTTCCTTCGAAAGGGAGACTGGAAAAAAGTGACGGTACGCAGTCGTCTGGCGAGGATCATTTAAAAGGAAGGACACTCCACTAAAAGCTTCATCTCTTCACAGCTCAGAGCGACCGGCAGATAATAGATCTGTATGATTGAGCTGCGCTCAGACAGAAGCTACAAAAGAAATCATGGCACATCGGTGCTAAACTGTTCACTTAAATTGAGCTTCTCTAACTGATAAAAACTGGCCCCGCAGCCTACAGGCTGATCTCACATTCATACAGAGAAAACGGAACAGAACAGAAATGAAAAAGAGAAAAGTGCAAAAATGAATGAATTCATGCATTCTGCGTGAAAATCTTGAGGAGGCTTTAATCCTGTGCATTAGGTGTTAAAACAAAATACAATTTAAATAAAGTAACGCACTGTTCTACCTCAGGACACTGTATCAATATTCTCAAGCCCAAATTTATTTTTGTTATATTTTCCTATTAATATTTTTGGGAAATTAGATTTTTTTTTAATTCAAAGTATCACAAACAGCATTATTTTTATTCTACCGTAATCCAAACTCAGAATGAGCTGAAATAAAACTGCACAGAGCACCAACGTAGATTATTTAAAAACATGTGAGTAAAAGATCACAACGTATTACAGTTTTGAAGAACCACAAACCGAGCATAAAAAATACGTCAATGTACCGTATAGTCTCAGATAATAATATAATATTGGACCGTCGGGTCCCTGCAGATAAGTTTAGATAGAGCTATATGGAGTCTCAATGATCAACAGACAGAACAAAGCAGATAAACAAGAGGAAAGCCACGGTGGCAGCTGAATAAACAATACATTATCACATCTGAAAAATGATGCTGCACTTAAAATAAGATTCATGTTTTCCCAAACAACACATTTAATTTAGCAAAAAATGAAAGTGAAGCGTAGGGGTTCCGTGATATGGTGAATCAAAAATGAGAAATAACTACGCTACGCAATCACTATATTACCGTTTAAAACGTAAACAAAGAATAATAAAGGAATATAGCAAACGTTCAACAGCACACGAACATCATTTTGAAGACACGAATTTTGTTTTGTCATATTTTTTGTCATATTTATTACACAAAACGAGATGATCTGATAAATGTGGTTTTGTGTCTATACAATGGAAATCAATGCGTGCCACTGTTATTTTGCTACCACAGACTTCAAAATATCTTCTTTGTGTTACTCCAAAAACTCATGCAGGCTGAGTAAACAATGGAATGATTTTCATTTTTGGGTGAACTGTGCCTTTAACAGCTGCAGGTTATAACACAAGCCTGATATAATCTGAAGTCTAAAGCCCCTTCCACACCATAGCTGAGCATTTAGAATGAGTGGAGCTCTCATTACTCAGATTTCCCTTATCAAGCTGATACATTGTGCAACAATCTCATTAAACATTTAAGTGCAACTCCTTCCTAGGGCACTCCCAGCCCTCGCCCATCCATCCCCTGACCAGCGAGAGAAAATTGATGTTCATGGGACCATGCTAAAAGCTGATGGGAGGAAAAAGGTGCCCGAGTTATACGAGCAGCCCGGGCTCCTTTATGAGAGCAATCAATTCATATCAGATCCACACACTTAGAAAACCACAGCCTGGATACTGAATTACTTCAGCCAGCGTGTGTTGGGAGTGGGATGCTGTTGCATTGTTATGTATGGGAGGGAGACGTCGGAGCTTTTGATAGGATGACTTGTAGAGCTTCTAATACAGCTGAATCGGGTGCATTGGACGCACGCAGGTCAGAGATGGTGCAATCGCCTGTTGGCTGCAAAACCCACTGCAAGTTATAAATGCACTGTTGATTATTGTGAATGCAAAACCTTAATGGCTAATACGCATCAGCCACGAGTCAAATGAAATGTGTAATTAATGCTAGCAGTGTGTAGAATAACATTCACAGCAAGTGAAAAAAATAAAAAAATCACTCTAGTTACACAAACATGATCATGAGAGCCATCGCCTTGATGGGGAGGAACAAATGGTACATGCCTGCGAGTGAGTGTGTGTTCATCTCAAGGCAAAGGTGCCCATTGAGAGGGATTGTTTCCAAACAGTCAGGGGGCCCAACCTGTCATATGCTGCCTCGTGTCCAAACTGATCACCTAGCAGTAAAAACAGGCATGCAAAATCCCTACACCTAGTGGCATGTTGCCTCTTTCACGCTGTCAGTATTGTGCAATATCGAAACAGCGTTTTGTTGTTCGAACGGGGCTGCGTGCAACAACACGTTGACTACGACGGAGTTAAAACTGACGAACCACAACTGTAGCAAAAAAACGGAAAAACGAAGGGTTTACTGCCTTTCTTCGGAAAATTATCCATGCAACCAACTCTGTAATAACAACCATCTTTACTTCCTACTTTTACCAATACAGCCGGCTACCACCCATTTTTTCCATGGGCAGATCTCATATTATAGACCATTACCGAACCGTCAGACGACCGTTCGTTGCAGGGACACGTTTACACTCGCCTCTCGAGGTTTTCGCACTTTATAACAGTCGGCGAGCACGACCACTTTGTATTTGCATGGGATTCGTACTTACACTTAACCACTCTGTCCGTCGTGGATAACTTCGGTTCATCATTCGGTTTGTTTTCAGACATTTCCAGTCAGATAGGTGTCGATTCTCTCTGAAAGTATTCTTGAAAACGAGCCGACGTAGTTCCTCGCTTGACAAACACAACTCTTCCCCAAACGGGAGACGCTGGTGATATCGCTCGCCTGTATCACTGGCCAAAAATACTTGCAACAGGGTGACAAATTTCAACGCTGTTACTGTAGCGCTGTCTGATTTACTGCAACACTGTATCAAGTTCTCAGTACCCCCCCAACCCCACACCGAGCGCAACCAAACCCTATTGACGCAAAGGACACGCCCACCGCCCTACTGAAGGTTGTGATTGGCGAGGATCGCCCTCCCGCTCTGAATATGCAACCTCTCTATGGTCAGCTGAGAGGTCAATCATATGTGTCTACGTAATTGTAATGTTACAATGCTGTGGTCGAATAGGGGTAGTGAGAGGAGTATTATTACAAGCGTTTGAGCGTTTAACATTAGAAAGACTGCTAAGAAACCCAGAGGAGAATCTGTACGACGTTAGCTTCATATTTTATGACCTGATAAGTACAGCAATTCACACGCAGAAATGCAACTTACGTGTCGTCAGTACAGGTTATTGCACGCATATGCCTTACGTCCTATCTTCATTTATTATATATATTTACTATATCTTTATTTTATTTCCTAGGTAAGTAATGTGACTGAAACTGCCAGTCAGTCAGTCGGTTTTAATGAACAGACAAGACCTGCCTGTTGAACCGAATGTGTGTGTGTGTTTAGGGGGGGGTTATTTAACCATAAATTGAGGACAAATGTGTACCCAAAAGTCAGCAAAACCTAACAAATCTGAGCAAAACCTAATTTTAAGGATATCCTAATTTGTAAAAACACAACAAAAAAAATAGTAAATTGACTATTAAAAAATTCTGAACGTTTTCTGTTGGGGTGCAACATGACAACCAACCTGTAAGGACATTTTACTGGTCCTTACTAAATAAAATGGCTCGTAAATTGGCCAAATCATGTTTGTCTTTAAATCTAATGACATGCACATATTTGTGTGAGGGTAAGGTTTAGGGTTGGGGGGTAGAAAACATGATTAGCCTGATATGCAATCAACAGAAGTCTAGAATGGCCACACTAATATGGTTAAACAAGTGTGTGTGTGTTTGTGTGTGTGTGTGGAAGGGGGTGAGGTAGCACTATAATAAGATTTCATTTGTTAACATTAGTCACCCACCATTTACAAATCTCAGTTAATGTTAATTTCTACATTTACTAAAACATTTTCAAATAAAATGTTTTGTTAACTTTAGCTAATGCACAATGACCTAACATGAGTGATTAAGGAACAATAGCATTTGCATTAATTAACATTAACAAAGATCAGTAAATGTTGAAAAAAAATCGTTGTTGGTTAAAGTTAGTTAATGCGTTAACTAATGTTAATAAATGGAAACGTATTGGAAAGTGTTACCGGGGTTGATATCACAAAACTCTCTCTAGTTTTATCAGACATTATTCAAGAAAACTCACAACATTGTTTAAGTCAAAAAGTGAATAAATCATTAAAAATGCTGCAGGAATCTCTGAAGTCACCACACATAGGTAAATTGTGGTGAATTACTCGCCTGACGTCAGTGATTGAATTTGCAAGTGGCTTGAATGGGTCTGACTGGCACGATCGGCTGCAGTCACACACAGCACACTGTTATTTAGATGTGCTGATGCCACTGAGCTCTGAGTGTTACTGTGAAAGCACAGCTGACCTGAACACAGAGCTGTAAAAACACTGATAATGATGACGCTAACTACCGACTTGACATCAAGAACTCTAAACCATAATTTGTCTGGTTCTGAAGCCTTTTGTTGGGGCATCTTCCCAGCTAGCAGTTTTAGGTTGCAAGAATGTTTCCCCAACATTTCTTTTAAGTTAAAAAAAACATTAATCTGAAAGTTGTAGGAATGTTTAAAATGTCCAGAATTTAAGACGCAGTATTAGTTTTAGTGTTTGGTTCTCAGAATGCTATTTAAACTTTAAATTCTGTAACGTTTTTAAAACATTCCATTAATAATATAAAATAGTGTTTTTGATACATACGATAAATAACATAACAATCCACTAACGTTACTGCAAGATTGTTTTCGATAACTTTGGGAGAACGTTTAGAGAACCTCAGCCAAGGTTATAAATGTTATGTGTTAACTGAGTTTTTATCCCTGAGGGAGGCAAAGATGCCTGTTTAACAGTGGCCTGTTTAATCATGCTACTGTTTTCTGTATTGTTTGTGTGTAATAATAGTTGTCGACAAATGGTAGGCCTTCTCTCAGGTGAGAACAAATAAATAAATATGGGCTTAATTTTGTCATTTTACACCTGTTGTCTCAGGTGCCTGGCAGTTTTGCTGGCAATGTAGCAACATTTTTTTGTTTCTCCACAGAAGCGTCACCATGGATACATTAGTAAAAGAGAAATGCAAAATGGCAGTGCGTAGCTCTCAGAACCGTTTTTAATCATCACTTATTTTTTTAGCAGAAAATGATTGTTGGCGTCAGTGTTGGATGTTTGGTGCAGTAAACACACTGGACTCCATCACCAGAGTTGGTGACTGCAGGGCTGATCAATAAACTATAATGACAGTATTTTTCATGTGTCTAAAATAAAGAGGAAATTGTTTTTCACAAACTGACCTAGATCTTAGGGCTAGATATAGGACCAACATATGGTACCAATACTGAAAATAATGAGAAGAAGGTTTGGGGGTGAGTAATGCATCTCACGGCTGTATGATATTCACCATCATAGCATAAAATAAAGTGTTACAACTGCGTTTATGTTTTGAATAAGATTTTGCTTACAACAAAAAAAATCAAAAAGACTTCACATGTATCTACTAGAGTTTCAGAAGAAACCTTAACAATGTCACAAACAGAGATAAAATTGCATTCAAAATTTTAACATTAATTCTCCTTAAATTAATCCACGACCAGAATGTTTTAGCTGTACAATCTACATTAATCATAGAACTCTTAAAGTCCATGTAAACTGGAAGTTGCAATTGACTTTACTTTAGGGTTCTGATGGAATTCTAAGTAAAATGGGCGTGTCTTGTTTTTTGCCACTGGGGATTGATTGGCTCAAGAAAAGTAGACGTTTTAAAGCTAGCAGCAGTCTACCATTGGAAGGGAGTGGTTAACAGCTCTGGCTCCGCCCAGGCCATCAGACTGACATCATCAGAGAAGGTCTGCCGTTCCAGAGGCGAAGTACATTTTCATAAAAAAAGATGAAAAAGGGCACATGAATTAAAAAATGACACATCATTAAATAAACAGATAAATAATTTATAATAAACAAGGCAATATTCCTTAAAATAATAAGAATTGTATATATTGATTTCATGGTGACTTTAATGCATTTCAACAATTGTCTGGTTTGCCTATTTCTCCTGAGCAATTTCAGGAAAAGCAGCAAAGACAAAGTTAATACCTAAAAGAAAAACAACTGAGAACTCCATCTAATCTCCTGAGCTATGAAAGAGCAACCGCTGAGCAAAGGCATTTTTGTCTCGGTGGAAACCACTGATCTTTAAATTACAATAGAGGTGAAGCTGCTTTCTTCATTTATGTTTAGGAGAAAGCCATAAACTCTATATGTGCCCCATGATACATCATCTCCCCTCTTTTTCTCTCTCTGGTATGATGACTTACACAGAGCACATGACTTATGTGCAAGCAGAGTGTCTGCATTACTCAGCAGATTTTAGGTTCTGTGATGGATGTGTTGCCATGGATGTGTGGCAGTAAACCACAGACTCCCACTCTGTATGACTGCTCTAGAACCAGTACAGTGGAGGGGGAGGGATGGCCCATCTCACAATTTCAGGTTGTAAGGACGTTTCCCTAACATTTACATTAAGTAACAAAAATGTTTAAAATGTTATTTTAAGGAAAGGATTCTAGGAACGTTCAAAAACGTTCCAGTTTTTTTTATTAACATTATTTCTTGGGTTATAGGAACGTTATATTCTAACGTTCATATATATATATATATATATATATAATGTTAAAAAGCATTCTACTAATGTTACTGCAGGAACATTTTGGATAATGTCTTTGACAGAGAACATTTAGAGAATGCAGGCTGTTAGCTGGGGCCTGGCGCACATTGTGTCAGTGTGTTTCCCTCTCCTCCTGCTGAGAGACGTGGTTTCTGTGAGGGAATTCAGGCGTACGGTAACCTGATGCAGTGTAAATGTAAGGTGTGGCGAATTTCCACTACACTTGAGAAAATGTGAATTGTAGGAGCCTGTAATGAAATCTGAAAATTGCCATCATGCTAAAGGGGCGCGATGTGATACTCTTGAAAATAGGATTCGTTTCCTGCGTAGAGTGACTCACGGTAGCCTGATGTGACAGGAAGTAAATTAAAACCACATTTTTAATGCCACAGTGTTGCATAGGCTCACTTTTCAATAACGTGTAAGATGCTGCAGTAATCCAGTCAGAGATTTGAAGACTCAGCACACTATTGCTGTAGGAGTGGTTGATAAGTCATTATTCTACCCACACTGAAAGATCTGATCTGTGAGGTCCCCTGACGCTCTGTTGCTGCATCTCACCGGCCACTCCTTACTTCTCAACCAGA
>JAZGTI010011832.1:0-16267 GCA_036877585.1 Botia kubotai | reverse complement strand
ATGCAACCAAAGGATGTTACAGGCACGCGGTTGTTTGCCCTCTTGAGAAGCTCTAGCGTTTGTTGCCCCCTGTTGGTAGTAACCTTGTAATGCAGTATGTAAGTCGTGTACTGATTGCAGGTGCATGCGTGTCAGGTTGCAGGTTTGGCCTTAACAGAAATGCTACGCATAACATACTGTTATTCACAAATACACAGTTATCATCTTAAAATCTTCTGTGTTTCTCTCTGGTCCTGCATGTCTTTAAAGGAAAACCGCAAATGTCAGACGCATGCTATCGTTGCTAAGCAAACAGATGCTAATAATATCCTCAGTAAGCATTTATTGCTAAAAAGCTCCAGAAAAGCACAGCCCGTCATGAATGGAACCGTCAAAATACAAAGGTAGATGACAAGCTAGTAATTAGCCCATAGTGTGGTTGTCACTTTTGGAAAAGTCTGAATTATAAGACTGTTGGGAGAATGCGAGCGTGTGTGTTGTGTTGTGTTGTGTTGTGTTGTGTGTGTGTGTGTGTGTGTGTGTGTGTCAGGGAGAACACTTTAATTCAACAGTGATGAGAATGCAGGCGTTTGTTTGCAGGAATTACTGATCGCATTTAAACCTTCAGGAATACAAGGATACAACACTGCCTACAACCATTTAAAATGTTAGTGATGTTACGCCTGGTATCAAAGCTTTAAAACGTGAATCAAGAACGTCAGGTACTTTCTGGAGGAGCGCCGTATTGAGGCTATTGCTTTAGTGAACTGACGACCGAACGTATAAAGCCTCTTTTAAGTACAGTACTTTAAGAAGGGGTACACTTTTTGTATGATGTGTCAAACCCCCTACTTGAAAATTATAAACAACTATACAACTATAAAACCGTGTGAAACACTGACCACAAATACATAAAATAATTCATTTTTGTAACTTTATTTCGCTTTGTTCAACAAAAGCACTGCCCAGTCACAAAATTATGAAATAGCACTGAGCATAACGTGTTGTAAAGAACTTTATTTATTTTCATGTGTTTGTGTGCGTATATGTTAACGTCTCAAAACTTCGTAAACCATGTAGCACGCGTTTTGGCTGTCAAACTTGTCAGGTGTTTCCTGCACCATATCTACACTGACCAGCAGGTGTCCCTCACGTGCATTCAAAGCCTCCAGAAATGATCACCTTTCAACACATCTGGCCAGAAAGTTTCAAAGCTTTCTCGATGCTTCACCTCGCCACCACTGCTGTGTTTGTATAGCTTTTCAAGATGGCTGACTTCGATCGGCTTCTTGGCCACTGGCTTGAGGACCGAGGAGGCAGGAAACAAGGAAGCATCACTGAGGCTATTGGAGGCGTTCAAAAACCTGCCATACCAGGTAATGACCTTAGAGGCTAAAGGCACCTCTGGATCGGACAGTCTTCATGGGCAGCATAACTAAAGTATATTGAAATTATACACACTGAGAGCGCTTTGGTGATAACCAATCAAATATTTAAAAACTACAATACTGCGATACTACAATAATTTTTCAAGCTCGTTCCTGCTCGACCAATCACCTCACAGATGCACACGCACAGTATTGCGGGATTTTAAAGGCAGTGAAGGATACATCTATGCTGCCTTGAAATGCATCCTTAGGAGGATTTTATGTCACATAGTAAAGCAAATACGCTACCCGTTTATGAATAACAATAAATATCAATATAGGATGGTTTCATATGTTTTAAAGAAACCACAGCTGTTGAACTACTCAACTACTCCGTTGGGAGTGCGCATGCTCCAATCTGTGCGCGCGCTACTGCAGCGCGCATGCGTATGTGAGTCTGAGTCCGCAATAGAACCGCGTTACTTTCTTACGTGGAAAACAAAATACGTTATCTAGCAAAACGCTTAAACTATTATATAAAGCAGTAAATGTCTATAGAGACCAGGAACTGCTGTGGTCACAAGTTGTTTTTAAGTATTTGTTGCCTGAATAGATCCTGACCAACATGGACTATCCAACATGGACGTATGATTTAAAGCTACACGTTGTACAACGATACAACCTTAATTTGTTTCGTTTGTATCCAGGGCGATCCAGGAAGGTAAACGGACACGATGTGTAGGTGACTTGCATGCATTTACTATATAACCACAAGATGGCGCTATTTTCTCACTTTAACGATGTCTTATACAATCACTGCACCTGTTTCAGTGTTCAGACTGTGTGGCTTTATTACAGTCTCTGCATTGCGATTGTCAGACAGCAGTTTATCACGGGTCATCTAAATCTATAATTATTTCCAACACAGATTAGAACAGTTTGTGACGATCAAGTCAAACCCAATAAGTAGGCTACACCGCATAAGATCTGTTTCCCGGCTGTTAATATATATTAACACACACTGCGCACTTGTAATTGCATCACACCAGAGCTTACTTTGTCTTCAGACTTAAAGCGCACAAGATAGCAATTTTTCTGTTTGGTTAAGAAGACTCTTTCCTATAGTATGCCAGCCCTGGAGAGAATCATGTGGTGTATTCCTTCGTCCTTGTGTTAAACGATCCATAGTATTTCTCTTGCTGAAAAGTTAAAATCACAGACATCTAACTGAAAACACCTTCAGGACTCGAGGCAGCAAGCGCAAGTAGGGCACGCATTCGTTGCAGTGAGCATCTCTCTCTCTCTCACACACTCACTCACTCACTCACTCACACACACACACACACACTCTCTCACACACACACGCCCCTTTATTTCCCTGCGCTACGCGTGTTCGCGCTCGTCCTCTGCTGCAGAGAGCGTCGCCCGTGACGTCATCCTGCTGGAGCGGCTGCTGGGCACGGGCGGAAAATGGGCACAGATCTACGAGGTGAGAGGCACACTTTCTGACACATGTAACATGTTTCGGATGGTGACAATCACAACGGCGCGTTTATAGTCATCGGTGCAGGGACGACGCCGCCTGATGTTAGCACACGGCGGTCATGTAGGGGCTAGAGAAGACGGACTTGGACCGGGCTCGCCTACGTTATAGGAAAAAATGGTGAAAATCTGTTGAACCAATGTACCGCCGTCGGGCACGAATTTAATGCGAGGTAACATGCCTCCAAATATATGGCCATCACCGATATGCTTGAGTTGCGTTTGACGTGATTATTTTTATTAGCATTTCGTAATGCAATGTGGCGTCTCTACAGTTAACAAAAGACGTGGAGCCGTTTGCGGTATCATTCTCACATCCTCGAACCCAGCAGAGAGAATTGAGCTCCGTTTCTAATTATTTAGTGTGTCTCCACCCTTATCGTGCACACCGTATTTTACGTGACCCGTTTGCCTACGACTAAATCAGCTGTCAATGACACAGAGCACGGATCCTGATCTAGGGATCTCTTGTATAATGACCGGCTGTGTCCCAGAACTTATTGAGCTGGTCTTTGGCAGGATTTTGTCCCAAATATCCCTGGGTTGTTCCCATGTCGTTTGGGTTCCAGAGCGCGGATAGATTTAATGTAATCAGTTACACTGTCCGTTTAACTGGAGTCCGTTTTGCTATAATAAGAAGGCAATGTGTTTTTTTAACCGCACTTTGTAATTTTCAAAAATAAACAATAAAAAGCTTTCCCCCAAAATGCATTTACTGGGCTAGTGCATAACCATTCCAGCTTACGAATAGTTTAGTTTTACAAGTTAATATGGTCAAAAGCAGGCTATGTGTTTTCACTCATTTTAGTAAAGGGTCGACTTTTCCTATTATATATTTAAAGACAGGCTTGTCATATATTGTTACATACGTTTAACGGGTTTTTCCTGTGATTTTGGAAAATATTTTTATCAATGAAGTTCAGGAATCTGTAAATTAATGATGTGGCCTTGTGATGCATCGGTGAAAGTTTGGAGCGACTGAAGTTTCGAAAATGAATTCAAGGACCAGAAAGATTGAATTAAAACTACATTATGCGACTACCCAGACCGCCATGTGTTGAGATGTCTGGTTTGTCTAATTTAATTCACCCTGTTTCTGTTGCTTTTTGATTGTTTATTGTTTTAGTCTACCATTATATTAGCTAAAAAAGCAGAGTTATCTATGCTTAGCAACGCGACCACTTTTCTTAGCAACACGTGGTGATATTAAGAGTTGGTGAGAACTTTTATTGATCTCAGGTATGCTCGGGGCTGGCTTATTTACCCAGTCAGAGTTTTATCAGATGTCCTCGTATATTTTGCAATGTGTATATTGTCATGCAACCCTTGCAATGAGAGTGAATCACTCGCATATGCGACTAAGTTTCACGCTAGGTGAATGCTGGGAGAATATGACTTTTAAAAGTAGCCCGTGTTATAAAGCGCGCTGTTATGAGAAGAGCGCTTTACGGAAGAAGCGCATGCTACGCATCCAAAATCCAATCCAATTACACGTTCTGTGTTACATTTATATTGTATTATATATATATACAGTATATATAATTTACCCTCTTTTTTCAGTTGCATTGTTGATTGGTGATTTATTGTTTTAAAATGTATTGTATGTGACTATTAGAGGCAATTGTGAAACTGGGGTTCAGCGGCCCTTTGGGTCATTTTGAGAAAAAAGCTACTGTAGTTTTTTCAAATCAAACTCATTGAATCACTTAAAATTCTTTCAGGTGAGCTGTCATACAAGCAGCAGCAGTATATTATCTATACTACATTATCTACAGCAGTATTATCTATACTACATTGTCTATAGCAGTATTATCTGTACCATATTATCTATACTACATTATCTACAGCAGTATTATCTATACTAACATGATAATGCATGAATGATTAAGAATATAGATGATAAAATGAATGTAAAAGATTATAGGATCAACTCCTAGGATTATAAATCCACCTGTGAGAGAGCAAGGAATATTTTATAACGTGCCCCAGAAAAAGCATTCATCTTCATGTCTGGCACTCTTAGCAGGATTTAAGTGTAAAATTTAGTGTAAAATAATATTGAAGTGGAACGAGTGTGTGAACAGCGGTTTTTGATTATGCACATTAAATGCACAAAAGTTGAATTTTGGTGCGGTCAAAGTAGTCCCTGAAATTGCCTGAAATTATGTCAACAAGAAATAAAGGCTGACGTTAGCTGCAGTGAAGTGGTAATAAAACCAGGAACATTGAAACTTTGTTTGATGGGAGCTGCATAACACGTAATTTCAGAGGGGTTCCCGGTTGACTGTGATTGGTACGTAGTGTTTAGCAAAACAGTTTCATAGAGACATTTACTGATAATGCTGCTTTACAGAATGCAGTGTTAATGCGTTTTAATCACACGGTGGTTACTGTTAATGCATGAAGTGACTGCAGGCTATTGATGTTGATTAAATCCAGTCATTTAAATGAATATGCTGGAAACAGAGGCCAGATACCGCATTGGTTATGTTTCTGTTAGTCTATAAACATAATAGTAATGTTACATTCTAATGCATGTCCTTCTTAGCAGTAAACATTGCATTGTTTGTGAGTGTTTGCCAGGCTGTGCGGAGTGTAACATAATTGTGTATTATTGTGTGTGCATCAGCTAGCGCGACAGGATGGGAAGTGTTTGAGGGCCTTTAGTGTTTTATTGGGATGTTTCACAAGACAAGTGGCATGCGATGAGCTGTGGGTAATGAGGGATAATTGGCTTTGTGAAAACCCAATGGATCAATAAGTCTGTAGCCAGTGGAGCTTCAACTTTTGGAGCGAACCATCCAGACCTGCAGTGGCCATCACTGTCTTGTTGTTGCTGAAGCAGCTACAAGGCATTTTCTGTGCTTGGTTCATGCTAGCATTAGCATTGTCTTTGTGATACTGAATCGATGCCAGTTGACTATTCGAATTGTGTTGCTTCATGTTATTTTTATATAGTGACTTCAGGCTTGTATTGCCTGCAATAGTGAATTAAACATGCCGTTCACAAACCATTTGACTTCTGTAATGTAATGTTTTTATAAGCAAAATTGGATATTTAACGATAAAAAATAGAATCCAAATTGATTTTTTATTGGGATTAATTGGAATCGTAAATTAATCCCAATAAGTAGTTGGAGGGGCGGGCCTGAAAAATAAGGGCTTTGTGAGGTCAAACGAAAGATTGTTGAATAATGTAATTTGTACCAGTAATATGATTAATTATCTTCTTTATATATATATTTTAAGATTTTTTTGTCCCTAAAATTATTTTGGGAACAGTCAGGTTGGTGTCCCAATAGCTGATTTTTAGTCGTCAATCATAAACCTAATTGTCGTTTTTAGAGGAAGTTATTGCGTACAGTAATTAAACAAGAAAATGGAGGCAGGACAGTCTGTGATTATTCAATGCAAATTTGATCTCGCTGAAGCTGGTCACGAACATACACATTTTATGGCGACCCCTGAAGGAAAACATCACACACATTCACAGGGTTTGGTTACTCCATGAATTGCATCCTAATTCAGTTCATACGTGACAGGAAACCAGACAGAAATGTCTGCAATCGTTCAGCATCTTCTGTTCTTACTGTAATTTGTGAGTGTGACAGACTGTCACATAAGAGGGCTAGATTTCAGGAAACAGTTGATAGGTTTGATATCCTACCAAAATCTCTTAAACTGGTAACCATGACACCTAATGCTAATGGAATTCTGCTACAGAAGCTTTGTGCTTTTGTGCTGTCCCGCCTTTTTGTTTCTACTGGAGTCAGGATTCGGTGCTTGTTGTTGCTCTTTTGCTCGATTTGTAATCACAACACGATGGACAGCTATCTCTGCTTCACAGGACCATTTTGTGCATCCACCTGCATCACTCGCTGATGTAAAACCACCAGTTATTACAAAGAGAAGGAAACAGTGAGGCTGCAGGCCAGAACATCAGGACGTTCACAGTTTATCACTGATTGCATCGATATCTGTGTGGACACGAGCTCCACTTCAGTCCAGTTCCATGAATAGCATTTAAATATAAAAATGGCATGAAATGCAGTGAATGTTGCTCAGCAGGATGTAATTAAGCACATTGCATGGACGCATGATTTGAACATGGCTAATTTTGACGTTTACTAAAATGCTAATCAGACCTGACAAAATTCCAGCGGCTACCAGTGAGCTTTCCATGGACGTGGCTACCCGTTCTTTCAACATTCGTAGCATCTTCTCTTGGAGTTACTACTGTATGTTCTGTATTCCTGGCTTATCCACTCCGTCCTGCTTTCCTTGTTACCTCTCTGCTGTGATTCATCATTACTGGCTGGCTTGTTTGTATCCGTTTCTTACCAATTCTGAGCTTGTATCCGTGGCAACAATACACCTCCATTTTGGAAGACTCAAACGGCTCTGCTCATCAAGGCCAGAGCTGATTATCATGATGTAGCATCATACCAGCCCTCATTCATAACTGCTTTCATAACAAAAGTTCTGTGAATTCTCATTCATAACATTCATAATTCATATTTATGTTTTTGCTCTTTACCCTCTTAATGCTCACAAAGAAGGCCCTAATCAAAAGCCTTTTTGTTATCCCATTACAGAGACTTCGAACCCCATTAGTAATAAAAATGTTTTCTTTGTCTCTCTCTCAAGCATAGCATGGAGGTTGTTATAGAGAGAGACAAATCCAGACAGACATTTGTAGCACAGTAGGAAAAGGCCAAAAAGCACCAATAATGATGCGCTATCCTGACCCAAATCAGATATGAAGGCATTCAGATGATACAACTGTTTTCATAGATTGAGGATTCTCATGTCTCTCTCGCTTTAAAACAAGTGTCACATAAGATGATAAGATGAGATGATGTTGTTAAATCAGTAAGCAGCCTGAGGGGAAGGTCTCAGGTTTTAGATTGTGTGGGAAAGGAATGTCACTGAGGTAACTGGACGTGATTTGATGACCAGTGACAGCAGATGTTGTCTGGATGTTGACAGGGTCAGTTTAGGAATGTTGTCGGATTGGTTTTTCCTTCACTTGTTTGCACTGAGATGTAGCACGGTTATTTTATACAAGGGTTTTACACAGTGCTTGTAAATAATGCGGATGTGCCTTTAATTGCTCAAATGTTGTTGAATCTGAGCTCAGATGGAGACATTGTTGAGACTCTTCTGAAATTCGGGAAGCCAGACGAGAGTACTGGGGGGCAGGATTTTTGATGGATGTTGTGTTATTGACATGACCACGGCCTTTCAGCTGATTACCTCGGGAGAGCGGTCTGGTAATGTTGTGTAGCCATCCATTAGCTAACTCAGTTTAATGGTTTACGTGTCACTTGTATGTGAGTGAGTTTGGACTGATGCTTCAAGCATAAGTGTAAAAATACCGTTTTTGTGCATGACTGTTCTATAGCACTTATCTATAAAAATTGCTTTTTGTAGAAAATGTGGAAATCTAAGAGATTGTTTATCTTCACGTCACAATGTAAATGTGTGATGTCATTTATTAATCAGGTTTTTATTATGCACGAGTTTATATATAAATACAATTTTCTTTGTTTAATAGCCCTTTACAGTAACATAACAACAATTAGTGTCATCAAAACTATCTACTTTCTGGATAGGTTGCCATGGTTACTTGTAATATTTTTTAAGTTGAATAAACTGAAGATTAGCTATTATGACACATGATTCATTTTAGGAATCGTGCTCACCTAATCCGCAGATGAATGAATTTAAGTCTGGCTCACTCACTGGCACCTGAGCTGAAATTCATTTCTGGACCATGTGAACGTTTGACACTCATCATTTCAACTAAATGCTCAGTCTTATCTGCGGAGCGTGCAATACTGTAGGACTGAAAGGGCTGGGAATTGGAACAGTACAGAAGGACTTAATGGAACGTTAATGGGGATTAATTAGGTCTTTTGCACATATCCACGTAAAGAAATGGATCAGTGCGCTGAATTCAAACAGAGTGGCATGGTCACTGTCTTCTGTCTGCGTTAAACGTATTCTTTACATCTAAGTCAATCACAGGCGAGTGAAATCAGACAGTTTACTAGTCATTGTCTAATTAAGAACATTTTTAGTCCCCTAGTGTGAAATTTTGTCGTATATGCGGACCATTTACTCTCATTGTAGGTTGTATATGACAGTATACAATATTATATGAGAATATCTGAGAAAATGTGACTGGGGTAATTAGGGTGATTTGTGGTATTAGGTAAATTATCATGATATGTGAACCGATATCACTCATTTACACAATGGTTGCCTACTTTACTGTGCTGGTAAACCAAAATGAAACCATTCTAGAATTTTCTGCCAAATATGAAGTGAGTACACAGTTAGTATTGTGGCATATAGGTAATGATACAGCACAGTTGTCTTGATAAAGGTACGAGCATGTCACTTTCTGTCAGTGCACATGAGTGCACCCTTAGCAAACTCTGCACTTGAGACCGCTCCCCATGCCCTAGATGGTGGAATCATTCACAGAGATTAGTTGACCTATCTTTTTTTACCGTAAATTAACTATTGGTAACATTGGTATTTTTATCATTTTAAATGATCTTGTGGTGATTTTGATGGTGTCCATGATTTTAACAGTTTGTTTTGCTAATTCATGTTGACAGTGATGAAGGGAAGGTTAGCACTCAGATGCTCTCCATACTTTGAGACTGTTTTGGACGCTGTTCTGCTGTGTTTATAGCAGTTGCATCTTGGTTTCTGTGCTAAATTATTATTGTGCTGCAGAAAGTTGTTTATGGCTCATTTTAGTTTTAACTTATCCTTTATTGGAGCTTATCCAAAAAAACAAATGAGGGGACTGTTATGCCAATGAAAGGAATTGTTTTCAGTTTGTGCAGCTTACTAGAAGAAATATTTATCCTTAACTTGTATGTGCCGCACATAGTAATGCACAAATATAACTGTGCTCCTCCAGTGAGCTACTATCAGTTTCTTATATTTGTCAGACTGCAAGCATGTCTATACGCCCTCTACTTGTTGAGTTTGTGGTTTATTGAGTTGTCAAAGCAAAACCGAACTGAAATTGCCATGTTAAAAATGGTTTATTTAATTGTTGTTAATTAAATTTTGGTGTTACTCTGTTTCATTTCTTTCTTTTTCTAGGAAAAACATTTGGGATCCCAAAGAAGACACATTTAGTGCACCAGTAGGAGACCTAACAGAAGTCAAGAGCTTGTTGAATAGCTAATTGAGGAACTTGTGACGTTGGAGGAGAATGTGTGATGATCCCCGATTCCTTCCTCAGCCTCTAGCGAACCCAGTGCTTTTGAGATGAGTGGTCCTCTGTGGCGTCTGGCCACTGTACCTGCCTGCTCTTGGCAGTGCTTGGTGGCGTGAGCAGATTGCTCCATCCTGGGATGGCCTCTTTGGACCTACCCTACCGTTGTCCTCGCTGTGGGGAACACAAGCGCTTTCGAAGTCTGTCCTCTTTGCGCGCCCATCTGGAGTACAACCACACCTACGAGACCCTGTATGTGCTGTCCAAGTCCAACAGCGTATGTGATGCCGCTGCGCTGCTCCCCCTAGTGGCCGACGGAGCCCTTGCTGCCGAATCTCGTTTTCAGTACCGCGAGCTGCCCTGCTCTGGAGAAGAGCTCGGCCTTACTCCTTCCTCTGCTGCATGCTACTTGCCCAATGTGGAGTTTCCCTTGGGTGAGATTCTGGTGAAGACAGCCATGAGTTCAGGTGATGCCTTGACCTCCACAGGGAACAACGCGGTAGCGGTAGCCGCAAATGTGGCCGCCAGCGCGGTGGAGGCAGCTTATGAGGAGGGTCTGGCTCGGTTGAAAGCCCGGGCGTTTGAAAGGCTCGAGCTGGATGAGAGATTGGAGAAGCTGTCTGAGGAGGTGGAGCAGAAGATAGCGGCACGTGTCGGCCGTCTGCAGGCGGAGCTGGAGAGGAAAAGCTCGGAGCTGGAAAAGGCCAAGCTGGATAGTGAGAAGCTGAGTCAGGAGAAACAAGACCTAGAAGATAAGGCCACTGAGCTTTCACGGCAGGTGGACGTGTCGGTGGAGATGCTAGCCAGTTTGAAGCAGGATCTGGTTAACAAGGAGCAGGAACTCACACATAAACAACAGTAAGTTACATGACTACCGTGCTAACATTCGAAAAAGAGACTTAATTCTTGACTCAATTTATTCTTGACATTCTTGAGACATTTAACAAGCCAAGAACCGTAGCATTTTTGTAGTATGTTGAGTCACTGTACGACAGGTTGTTCGTGGACTATCTCTAGTACAGACTAGTTTAACTTTATCACGCAGATCCTCTCAGAGTTTACATTTTTAAACCTTTTTATGTTGTATTTAATAATCAGCACAAGTGTGTTTTGTAACAATTCAGTAATCCAGCCCCTTATATACCTTAATTTATACTTCTTTCCCTTCTGTCCTTTAATCTCTCTTTCTCCCACTCGCAAATTCACACACACGCGCCATGAAATCATGTGATATGACATCTGTATCTTATCTGTATTACCATGTCAACACCGGTCTGCCCAGAAGCCCAGCGTTTCCTTTGCCAGCCAATAAACAGTCACAAACAATTGTGAATATGTGTAACTGTGCTTTCAGTCACTGAGGTATCATCCGCCATTTTGAACTCCACAGCTGTTACAGTTAAAACTGTCAGCTATGACATTTAAGTGGCAGTAATGTATTTTCCCAAAGGCTGTATGCACAAGAGATGGAAAAACCCATCACGTTAATGACAGGATATCATAGCTGTGGTAGACCAAAATTACTAGAACATGTATAACATATCCAGAACATCTCTGAGCTCCTTCTGTCTCTATATATGGTCAAATTCTGTGGAAACTAAGTTTTGTGCTCTCATTATGTTGTGTGCAGGGTTAGCTGTCATGCGCAGGTGGGTTTCATAATACAAGACTAGGGCTCTTGTGTGCTCCAAAAGGTTTTACTGAGCAGATGCAAATGTAACTCCACCCACTGGCCCATTTCCTCCAATTAACAGAATGCATCAGTACTTCCCTCACAAATCAATACCAGATGCGCATATTGGGGTGAGGGGGGCTGTCTAGGTTGGGCAATGGACAAGTGATGGACACAATGCATCCATCCTACTCTAGGCGGTGTGGCAAATTCCAGTTGCCATAGTTACTCATTAATTCCTAATAGAATATATAGGGTTTTAGATGGTATATTGGCTGTCAAGATTAATGAGGTAATGAATGTAACAAAAGGTAAAATTACCCTGTTAAACAACACTTTGCTTTGCTAACAGGTAAAAACACAGCCGAACGAGGTCACTATCCATCTCCCATTCAAATGAGACATCACAGCTCCCAAAATGATTTATATACCGAACAAAGAAGTGGAATAAAGAGGGGCAGTGAGTGAGTTTGGAGGGGTGTGAGTTTAGAGGGTCCTGTGGAGAGGGTTATTTTCGGCAGGGTTTCATTGACCGACTGAGATTGATTTGCAGCTGCCCGTGGATTAGAGTTGTCTAATCGCACTGCTGGCAGGTAGAAAGAAGAAGACCTGATTTCTCTCTCTTTCTTGACCCTTCCCCCTTTTCTTCCTCTTTTTCTCCTCACTGTCACTTTGATGTCGCACCTCACACGGATTTCTGGTGCTCAGATCTCTGTGGCCTGTATTGTACAGCATCCTGGATTAGTTGCTTTTTCTCACCTCTTGCTGATTTGTGTTCGGTTGAGATGCTACACGTTTACACGAAATGCCGCATATTTACATCAATGCTGATGATATACGACACAGAAACAGAATGCCATTCAAACTGAAGGGGCTTTTAAATCCAGCTTTCCATAAAAGATTTTTTTGTTTGCTGTCAACAAAGTTGCGTGGATATAAAAAAATAAAAATCCTTCTCATACTGTGTTGAAATACCTGAGACCTGTCTATAGCACTTATTCATTGTTGCCTCTTATTGTGATTGAAGTACTTCCTTGTTCTCATTTGTAAGTCGCTTTGGATAAAAGCGTCAGCTAAATGACTAAATGTAAATGGATATTGTGCGCACAAAAGTGTTTGTCTAAAATGTTGTGGGAGAGCCAGTACTGGAACTGGAACAACAAATAGGTGCATGACACCAGATTTTAAAGGCATCAGTGCTTCACTGTCTTTGTAACATGATTTAAAAGGGACAGAGATTATTCTTATACTCGTTTTTCTTATGCTCATTTGTGTTACAATGCTCTATTTAGCTATTTTTGCTATGAATATTCAACGATCAGATATTCATTGCTTCCATTATTATGCAAATGTGAGGTTTGTGGATTGTGATTCATCCATCTGTCTTTTACAATCAGAGTACCTTAGTCTTCACATTAAACTGGGGGATAGAATACTATCTGGGTGTTTAGTTTGTTTTGTGCTCATAGTAGGCTTTGAAGTCACCAAGGGCTCAACAATAAAGATGTTTTTGTCCAGTTGGGCAAGTGGTTGTATATAAACATTTTTAGAAAGCTCATAATGTACCCCAGCGTACTCCAAAAGCATTTTATACACCCTCCACATCGTTCCATTTCTGTTTCTTGTATCTAATTATCATTTATACTCTGGGGATTATGTGTTATTTACAGCCTTACATAATCCTGTACAGTTCTGAATACAGCGAGCTGCTGATTATCCTTCTGTTGCTGTTTTTATGTGCACTTGAAATAATTGTCACTGTACTGATGTCTGAACGTTACATCACTACACTGTGGGTGTCACGTGCAGGGCTCCCTTTCCACAAGCAGCCTAAAACAGCCGTGACTTGTCAGTCTTTGTTTTGGATGCATTCTGTCTGTCGATGACTGAACTGATGTCCTACTGGGTCAAGCAGTCTTTATTCATATATTTTAGACTTAAAAGTTACAGGCCGGATTTTAATGATAAAACAGATGTTGGTTGTTATTACAGTATTACACATTATAAATTGTGCACTTTATAAAGTTTTATATAAATAACAAAGTTTTAAAGTAGTTTTTAGAGGAATATCCCGGCCACACTTGTCCACACAATGAAATAGAAGTATTAAAAAGTTAATTTTGGTCAACATGGAGTATTTCCCAGCTGGCTGTGTTGAAAGTTGTCACGCTACTTTTAAGGAATTTGTATGCAGTAAATTACCTTATGATTGACCTTATGCATGTGACACCCATAAAGATTTTCTGTTTCAGGTTTTTAGGTCATGTGACCTTATGTTAACGCATATGTTGCATACTGTGAACCATGTTTTAATATAGCATGCAGCATATTGACAAACCGATTCATTGATTTACTGCACTAACTTATGCAGTGTGGTAGTATGCGAGTTCAAAACCACCAGATTCACCCATCACGATCTGTATAATACCAAGAACATCCCATAATACCTTTTCTTAGTCGTCCCATCCAATGTGAATGTTATGTCCTTCAAACTAAATAAAATGTCTTATAAAATAATGTCTCAGTACAACTCATGGTGTACTGTTCGTTGCAGCTGTAATGCATTAAAAGAACGATTGTCAAAAGACATATCTGACAGTCATCCTGTAGTTGTTCCCATGGAAACCAATCTGGAAGTCATTCTCTAGTCAGGCAGATCAAGGTTTCTCGAAGCAGTTTCCTGCTGATGCAGAAGTCTGAATACAGAGGCAACATCATATCTAACACAGCTTTAATCTCTTGCTATCAGATAAATGCACAGAGGTTATCACTCTTTTTGTCAGTCTTTCTACACAATAGCATGATGGTCCAGGTCCAATGTTCAGGCCATGAGGTGAGGCCTCTATTTGAAATATTGTTTGTTTTTTAGCTGAAGAGTTTGTGTGTGTGTGTGTGTGTGCCCAGTACAGAAAGATATCTTCAGTTTATCTGCAGACAGAAGCTAGAGGAGGAACTGGTCTTACAGTCCTCTCCCAGAATGCATTGCTTTGCTGCACTGCTGGAATTTAGATATGAGCTTTCTGAGCAGGTGGTCTTATTTGTAACTGTGTTCCCCTGTGAAGATGCATCACTCAGCTGTGACACTGAAAGCGTCAGTTTCTGGAAGTTTTGATTAGAGCAGACGGCAAGAGACACTGAAATAGGTTTTGCTGCTTCAGCCACTCAATTGATTTCTGTAGGATTCACTTCATAAACCTGATAGTTTGACTTGGTTGTTTAAATTGACCAATCAATAGATTCGAACTGTGAGATATTTAAGTGTTTGTTTGTATTAGGAATTTTTTGTGTGTATTCTCCTTTTATTAAATTGTATACGCATATGTTAATGTTGTTTTAACCCCACTTTTGAGATATTGGTGTCAGGCATTGAGAAACCATTAAAAAGAGTGAAGGAGAGAGTCAGTGTTGTCTCGAGTTCATTTGTTTGAAGTCGCATATTGTGGAGGAAAGCATTTACTTTTACCCTCATTAAAGTCTATCAGTGTCCACAGAGAAAAGACAAAACTGATAAATAATTGAGAGTTTGGCTTTTACAGAAGAAAGCTCTGGAACTCATTTCCTCCTCACTATCAGAATAAAGAGTTTTGTAGCAGTGCAAGCTCAGCTAATCACCCGCTCCTCTGCTTTGTGCATTAAGCCCAGCTGGTTTCATCTTTTATTATTTGCCCTCTTACATACCATCCACAAGATACAGAGGAATAAAATAATCAAAAATAACAGGATGTAGTATCAGGGAAATTATCTGTTTTGCCTAAAGAAGATAAGATGTTCCAAAATCTGCTTAAAGACTGAGACAAAAAATGATTTGATGAGCGTAATTTTCGTTCTTGTGTTGACATACTTTCATATTAAAACAGGAAGTCTTGGCCAGATATATTGATATTTGCTATCTTCTATTGCTTGTCAGTTGCAGTCAGTTATTATCATCAAGGTTTAAACCAAAAACCATGGCTACTATAGTTAAACCATGGTAAACCATGGTAACCACAAATTAACCGTGGTTTTGCTACAGCAGCCATAGTTTAACCATGGAATTTGTAGTAAAAGTATGATTATACACATGGTAATCAATGTGGCAAAAAACATGGTTACTATACATTTACTATAATTAAACCTTTAATTTTCGTAAGAACAGAAAGCATTTTTCAGATAAAAATTATGCATACGCCTCTGCAAGCAAGATGAATCATCGATATTTGTGGTCCGTTTTCCCACTATGTTTTACTGTAAAAGCAAATACGCAATAAAAATGTATTTGTCAACATTTGGAAGTGCGCTTGCATGCAGTCTGTGTACACATGCCTCATAGCTAACTGACATGGACTGAAAGCCACGAAATCTGTAATACAACACATGTGATAATTACAGTGTTGCTCTCCCTAGAGAGGCACAACTCATTAAAGACAAATAAACAGCTTTATCAAGCTGACCAAAGAAATTAGGCGCCGACCCTTTAATTACTGG